>WSFP011471653.1:0-17626 GCA_009831015.1 Picea engelmannii
TGCACAGGACAAATAGGAAGCGCTACTACAGGTCAGTCTGTTAGTGCTATTTAATTAGTTTAGTTAATATATAAATTTCTTGTAATCTGAACACGTCTCACTGTTCATTTCTATAGTTTAGATTTACAGTTAGGATTTTTATTTTATTTCTTAGCTTAGATAGTTGCCATTTTATTTCTTTCTCATAAAAATTATAAAAATCAAAAAATAATAGCTTCTCTGTCATAAGACAATTCACAGATGATTTTGCAAGTTTTGATAAAAATTTGTATTTTGTAAATGCTGTATATATAATCAAGATTTAATTGTATTGATAACTGAACGTTTAATAAGTAGAATTATTGTTTTATAATATTAGTTAGTAAGTTGTATATATAGTTTTGATTTGTATATAGTTTTGTAGTAGTTGTTTTTCACTTAGATTAGTTTCTTTAGCTTAGTTTTTATTTCACTTTCCTAGGACTTAGATCAGCAAATGGAGCCGCTAAACCCATCGGAGTGGATTAATCTAAACGGCTTGGGTTATTTAGACAACCCCGGACCGGATCCACCCCTCCAGTTGACGAGCATTCAAATTCGCTTGTCAACAAATGGCGCTAGAAGGAGGGCCTGAAAATTATTAATGGCATGAGGCGGTCGTAAGACTCCTCCACCACCCAATCGCTCACTTATAGTGACAAGAAGTCATTCAAATGATAACATTGTCCCTCAAACAACAACCACATCAAACGACAATCTACGAATCATAGTTGAACCAGTAACCCCAAATCCTACAGGTGGTGACGTACAAGAGATTGTCTGAAAATCTCTCATAAGAACACATAGTGCCTTCGCCCATTTAAGACAACCAAATCGACCTCTGGACCAACCATTATATTTCTCTGATATCAAAGAACAACTTGGAGGCACTAACCTCACTTTGAACCCTACAGATCCAACACTCACTCCTGCTACAAGAGGATCTAGAATACCACCCTCACCACCTCCATCATCCCCTTCTTCTTCTGGAGAAGACTCTTCTGACGAAGGCAGTTCTTCTTCTCAGCCTTCCACACCGCCCACAACAATGGCCAACCAGAACAATCCTACCATACCCTGGCTCGACCAAGATGCAGTAGCCGTACCTGGGCCTCAGCATCCCTTACCTAAACATCCGAAGAAGTGGCTCCCCAAGTTTGACCCTGACTCTAAACAGATCGTCGAAGATCACATCAAAAAGTTTATGTTAGCCATTAGACTCCATAATGTTGAGCACGAATACGTAGTCTGTAGGTTGTTCCCCTATGATTTCGAGGGCAATGACTCTACTTGGTACTTTTCCCAGCAGAACCATACGATCGTGTCATGGGAGAAGTTTGAATCCTGCTTTCTTGAGAAGTTTGGAAATGATAAGTCCCCAGAAGTTCTAGTCATGGAGCTTTCTAGTTTAAGAATGAACCCCAAAGAGAAAATCAAAGACTTTAACCAAATATTCTTAACACTCAAGAACCAAATCACTACAGATTCGATGCCTGCTGAGAATCTTATCATAGCATACTATACTAAAGCCTTACATCAAAGTATAGCCATTTGGGTAAAGGGATCTAATAAATCCACGTTGTTAGAGGTCTTTGAAGAGGCCAGTCAGATTGAGAAAGACATCCTTAGTTTAAAAGACACTACTAGCAACAAAATAGAGACTAGTTCATCTTCCAAAAAGAAAATCGAAATCCTCCCTAGACCTGCTCAAAATAAAACACAACCTGAAAGCTCAGATTTAGAGAACCTAACAAAAGTCATTCAAAAACTGTCAAATCAAGTTATAGATTTTAAAAGGACGGCCGAAGAAGCTTCTTCGAGCAAAGGGCCTTACAAACCCCCGTTTAGGAAGCCTTTTCCCACCAATCAACCTAATTCAAATACCGAGGGTCTAAATCTGGAAAGCCTGCAATTCGCCATTCAAACAATTCTAGAAGCCCAGGATAACTTGATGCCCCCTGAGATCCCTGAGGAAGTAGTTTAACAAGAGACAGTTGAAGAAGAAGAATCCTCTCCGAACATTTTTGAACACTTCTCGAATAGCATTTTTCAAGCGAATTTCGAGACAGTACATCCCTACAATACTAGGAGTAAGACAACAAACAAATCTTCTTCCGAAAACACTACGAATTTGCCCTCAAAACAGTCTAAACCAGCTGAGACTAAACAGAGTCATGTAAACCCAAACTTAGATTATGATTTAGTTGAATATCTAAAAAGGTTAGGGGCTAACATTTATGTTTATGAATTATTAAAATTTTCGTTTCTGCTACAGAAAATGTTACAGAATATCGCAGAGAATAGCAAAAACGGTAATCCAAACAGTAACAAAGTTTTTCAGAACAACTCAAAAGTTCCTCAGAAGGCTTCCGCTAAAAACAATTCTGATCCTCATGAGAAGGGAGGCCTTCCTGTAAATAATGTAACAAATGTAGATAAATTTTCTTTAGAGGTTGCGAGTAAAAATCCACAAGCTTCCACCATTAGTACTCGCAGAAATATACCTCCATTTTTGTTAACTTTCGAAATCTTTAATAGGAATGTGCACAATTGTATGGTAGACTCAGGAGTGTCATCCAATGTAATGCCATGTTCTGTGTGTTAGAATATTAATGCTGAAGTTGAACCATCCACCTTAAAGATCATCTAACTTGATCGAACTAGCGTTAAAGTTATAGGCGAACTAAGGAATGTGCTTATAAGATTATTGTCTAACCCCAAAGTTCATCAGGTGATTGATATTATTGTTGTGGATATTCCATAAGTTTATGGTTTGTTTTTAAGCAGAGACTGGTCAGAGAAGCTACACGACTATTTCATGATAGATTGGTCTCACCTGTGGCTGCTCGAGAATGGCAAGCCCAAAAAAATCAAGGTAAATCGTGAACGTTACCTAAAGTTCAT
Organism: Picea engelmannii; assembly: GCA_009831015.1. NCBI lineage: Eukaryota > Viridiplantae > Streptophyta > Pinopsida > Pinales > Pinaceae > Picea > Picea engelmannii. The sequence goes on from WSFP011471653.1 coordinate 2,923, forward strand.
AGTGACAGATTTAAATGATCCCAATAAACCATTTACACCTTCTATCGATTCACCCGAAATACAAGGGATGGATACCTTTTTCGGCAATTTCATGGCCGAGACTTCCGCTATCATTAATCCGGAACAACAGTCCGAGATTGTAGCATATATGCAGCCAATAGTTTCTACACAATGGTATCATGCACCCGATAAAAATCAAATATGATCTCTTTACTTTGACGGGTCAAAGTCCAAGGAAGGAGCTGGTGCGGGCTGTGTTATTATTGATCCCATAGGTAACAAAACCCTGATTGCATGTAGGTTAGAATTTGAATGTACAAACAACACAACAGAATATGAGTCTTTATTGCAAGGCCTCAGAAAAGCATTAGGCATGAACATTCAAAATTTGACTGTCTTTGGCGATTCGGAAATCGTGGTTAGACAGGTAAGAGATTCTATCCAATGTCTGTCTCCGCATCTTAAAAGCTACCAATATGAGGTATAGAATTTAATGAATAAGTTTTCTACTTTCAACATAAATTCTATTCCTAGATTGAATAATTCAGAAGCCGATTTATTAGCTAACGTAGCTTCGAAACTCTTTCCTGCAGAAGGCTTGTCCCCAAATGTGTTTTCCGTCGAACTGTTGTTTAGGCCATCCGTTCCCAACAACATCACGAATTGGAGAGTCTTCGACGATGATCAAAAAATTATTAGTTTCCTGCATATGGAAGAAACTTTCCAAGGCGCGGTGATCAACGAATGCACTCATGACAACAATCTGCACGATTTCACGGTAATACCAGATCCAAGATCTCTTGAATCTTCATCGGACATGGTAAATTCTTTCCCTAAATTTGTAGTTAGATTAGAAAAAATTTATGATCTTCAAGACAAATTCAAAAAATTGGTCAACTGTAAAAAAAATAGTTCCTCTTTATCGTATAAAAAAGTAAACTTAGGAACTAATGACAATCCACAGTGCATTAATTTAGGGGTGGGGTGTTCTGAACAAGAGAAAGAAGTGTTTATTAAATTGTTTAAGGAATTCAAAGATGTTTTTTCATGGACGTATGATGACCTAAAAACCTTTGACCCTAACATCATACAACACGTCATTCCTATGAAACCCCAAACCTTGTCATTTCAACAGAAGTTAAGAAAAATGCACCCTAAGCTCAAACCGACCATCAAAAAATAATTAAATAAACTCCTGAATGCTAAGATAATTTTCCCAGTTAGGCACACGCAATGGGTTTCTAACATTGTCCCTGTCCAGAAGAAGAGTGGTGAAATCCGACTATGCGTCGATTTTCGAAACCTTAATTGAGCATCTGATAAAGACAACTACCCTGTCCCACCCATGGAACAGATCCTTCAATAGGTATCTGGTTCTGAAAGATTATCCTTATTGGATGGTTTTTCAGGGTACAACCAAGTCCTGATGTCTCCTCCAGACCAACTTAAAACTACATTCCACACTCCATGGGGCACCTATGCTTATAGGAAAATGCCCTTTGGACTCATTAATGCCGGTGCCACTTTCCAGAGAGCGATGGACATCGTTTTCCGAGGCTTAATCAATCAATATATCGTAGTTTACCTATATGATGTTACTATATTCTCGAAAAACAAAACTGATCATCTAGCTCATTTGAGAGTCGTTCTACAATGATGTCGTAAGTACGACATTTCCTTGAATCCTAAAAAATCTATCTTCGCAGTAGAACAAGGTAAGCTCTTAGGATTTATTGTATCAAGCAAAGGGATGATTATCGACCCTAAAAGGACTCAAGTCATTTCAAAACTTCCCCCTCCCTCATCCAAAAAGTCTATGCAGTCTTTCTTAGGCCAGATAAACTTTGTCAGGAGATTCGTCCCCAGTTTTTCAAAGATGGTGAGACCTTTATAGAATTTAATAGAAAAGGACGCTCAATATCATTGGGGACCCTTAAAAAAAAAAGCTTTTCATTCAATAAAAAAGACCATAATAGACGCTCCTTCTCTCATGAGCCCGGACTTTTCACAAGACTTCATGCTCTACACATTTTCTTCTGACCGCTCCTACGCTGTTGTCCTAACTCAAAAGAAAGCTGAAAATAATGAAGTCCCAATTGCCTTTATGAGCTCTACTTTCAAAGGCGCGGAACCTAATTACCCAGTAGTAGATCAACAATCCTATGCTATTTTTAAAGCAGTAAAGCACTTCCAATCTTATCTTTTGAAATCTAGGATGAAAATTATTGTCCCTTACCCAGCTGTCAGAAATCTGTTAGTGCAGAAAGAACTAGGTGAAAAGAGGATGAACTGGGTCACCTCCTTACAAGAGTATGACATAGAAATCACTCCAGCACAAATAGTGAGAGGCCAAGGGCTATGCAAGTTAGTCACTGACTCAGCAGTAGGACAACAATAATAAAACAATATGTCAAACCCAGGACAACACAATCAAAATTCAATCTATTGTACACAAAACTTTGTCAGTCCCTGGTATGACGATATAAAATTCTATCTTGAACATGGGTCATCCCCCCGTCACCTAGATCCCACTAAAAGAAGAGCGTTAAGATTAAAACCTGTCTCCTTTCAGTTGATTAATGGTATTCTGTTTCGTCAAAATTTTGATGGAGTACTAATGCGTTGTCTTGAGAAAGATGAAGCAGAAAAGGTCTTACCAGAATTGCATGCAGGAGAAGCTGGTGGGAATTTTGGTGGAGATACCACTGCCCATAAAGTTTTAAGAGTAGGTTATTACTAGCCTACACTTTTTAGAGATGCTCATGCCTTGTGTCGCAAGTGTATTATTTGTCAAAAAACATCCGGGTAGATACAAAAACCAGCCTTTCCTTTGTAGCATTTTTCAGTAGACTCCCCTTTTCAGTAGTGGGGTCTTGATATTATAGGTCCAATCAATCTGTCGTCCTCATAGTAGCATAAGTTTATCATAACAACCACAGATTACTTCACCAGGTGGTCTGAAGCTGCCCCATTAAGAGATGTAAATACCAGTCAAGTAATTACCTTTTTAAATTCAAATATTATTACTCATTTTGGTACCCCTGACTATTTAGTATTCGATAACGCTTCTTATTTTTCATCTCTTGATATGAGTGAGTTCGCTCTAGAAAAAGGAAATAAATTGAAATATTCTGCCAACTATTATCCTCAGGGCAATGGATTGGCAGAATCAACTAATAAGAATCTGATTCAAATCATCAAGAGAACGGTATCTGAAAATCACAAAAATTGGCATAATGCACTGTTAAACGCAATCTAGGCTGATAGAGTAACACCGAAAACTACTCTGGGTAACTCTCTCTCCTTTCTCATCTATGGCAGAGAAGCAATTCTGCCACCACATATTCTTCTTCCCTCACTACAGCTATCACATAAAATACAAGAAGAAGACTGCCCCCCTTTGGAGAATCGAATTAACGCTTTAATAAAACTAGAAGAGGAAAGGGTTCAATCAAAGCGTAAGTTGGATCAACATCAACTAGTGGTCAAAATCAGGTTTGATTCCAACTCTTCCTCTGACAGGAACTTTGAAGTAGGTGACCTTGTCCTAAAATGGGACAAACCACATGAGGGAAAGGGAGAGCATACACAGTTTCAAAACTTATGGCTAGGACCATTTTTAATTGCTGAGAAATTGGGTCCTAGCTCTTTCCAATTACAGAATCTAGAGGGACAACCATACACCTATCCGGTGAATGGCCAAGCTCTAAAAAGGTATTTCGCTTGATGACAACCCTATGTATACTGTGTAAATATTTTTCTTTTATTTTCTTTACTTTTGTTGTTTTGGTTTTGATTTCTCCCTACGCTTATCAGTTTTTTCTTTTGAAATACACATACTTACATTATGAACTATTTATACAAAGAAAACATAAAAAAAAATTCCTCTGAAATGACTGCTGAAAAGTTGTCTAAACATCAATTGTGATATGCTTCTGAAATTTACAGCCATGTTAAGGAAAGCCTGTTGTTTGAAAGAAGTTTATTGATTTCAATCTGTAATTGAAGCCTGTCACGATCATCCATTTTCTTCTTACGCTGTCCCTGTTCCTTAAGGGAATAACTCAGAAGATGTCTCCCTTCCTTCGAAGGTCGGTTTTGTAAACAAACCATCTCTGAATCTTAATGAAGGACAGTTAAAAAATTCTCTTAAGTTCTGTAAAAATATGTTCAAAATATCATAATTTTCAGCGTCACCCCGCTCAATTATATATCTTTAAGAACCAAACAAATCATTAAAGAGTTGTGGGAAGTGCTTGTAAACCCGTTGGGATATTGAACATGTCTGCTGGCAGCGGGTAAATGCATGCATGACGCCAAGACAACTTTGTCGGGGTATTAAACAGGCCTGCTGGCAGCGAAGCAATGTCGGGTATATGAAAATTCGCAAATATGGAATCTCTTGACCTTAAAATGTCCTTTATTCTGATCTAGAACTTCTTGGCAGGATACGGATATCAGAGTGGGTTAAATGGAAAACTTGTCAAGGCTATGGACGCCTGCTAGAAGCAGTGGCTCTGTCAGCAATATTGGAGATTTTATCTTTAATATCATGACTCGTTTTTATTAAGACTGTTATCATTTTTCATCTTTTAAGCACAGTTGGAATTGTTATGATTGATGATGATGTTTAAACAATTTTCTGGTTGTTTTTGAGTTAGAGTTATTCTCATCATCCTAATCTGGATTTGTTCTTTTGGCAGAGATAACTGCTTCTACCAATGTCTCGCCATTGTTGGCAGCCATTTTGCAATTTTATCTTTTCCTTACAAGCTGCCTACACAAGGGTTTTGAACCCTCAATACTCGTCACAATTCTTTAAACAAAATTCCACTATTATCTTTGTCTTTCGCATATCTACTTCTCATTTTCAATTTCACGACTGCAAGCGTGAAAACCTAGAGTTGGAAGTAATGTTGATGGCATTAGAATGATCTTTTGAGTTGTTATGAATCCTTTTGTTCATATGGTCATAATTTCTTTTACCTCCAACTCACTAATGGTCATACATTTATCAAAGCACCAAACCTTTATTCACTTTGCATTTTTGTTAATATGGTTTCGATTTATAAGTTCGTGATGCAATGATATTTTGGTGTCTTTGATTAAACTCTTGGTGCAATGGTTTCATAGAACGCATTAATTTTGTGATTAAATCCTTGGTGCAATGTTTGATATAGTGGTTTCTTTCAAATCATACAAATACTATTGTTGATTTAACATTCAGACCAATTTTTGGTTATGAACACCATGGTTTTCAAATGGTTATTTGATATTTCATTTGACATTTGGTTTACAATGCTTTGGATTGTGATTTGAATGAAACTATTACCAAGGCGCCGTCGATTGTACATGCCAACATGATAGTTTTGAATGGTTTCAATTTACTCCACCACCCTCGCATGCATATGCATTAACGTCTGCCTTGCACCTCGGGCTGCTTCTACTTGTTTTGGGAAAACTTGCGGGAAGTTGGTCATGTGTCTACCCTGTCAAACCCCCTCACCAATTACCCTGTTGACTGTGTGCTATCTGCTATGGATCCTATAGTGCGCATAGAACCCAATGGCGTCCAAACGTTGTTGCTATTTGATAACGCTCGAGAGGACCTGGAGAGGAACGACTGGTTAGTTTTCATTAAAAAATTCAAGGGTTTCAACCTCGCAGTCGCTCAACAATTTTCCCTCACATTCGATGGATGCAGGGCCAAAGTTGGGGACATCCAACTCGAATTGAATGAGGAATTCCTTAGCTCAGCCACGGGTCTGCCAGTCAAGGGGCAGAAATGGTTTAGGAATTCGAAGGTGGATGAAGTGCCATGGCCGCTCCTATTTACCTCGAGGAAAATTATCAGTTGTGACAAAGATATGCCGGTTACAGCCCTTAAATCTTGATGGCATGATTTGTTGGCCATTATTAAGCAATCCGTTACATGCGAAGGTAGATATGGTTTAGTGTTCCCATACCACCTACGACTGCTTATGAGTTTCATAGATTTTCCTTTGAATATGCCACATTTCCTTCTTCGCAGTTTGTATAAAATGGATAAATGATTTAAGGGGGAGAAGGCCGAATCCAGCCTCTTCCACCACTGTTTAATAAAAATTTTCATAGTCCATCATTTGAGGTTGAGTGGAGACTGTTGGGAAGCTTTCCTGTTGAGGAATGGCTTTGCCAGTCCTGAATTTGGTCAAGTGGACAAAATCGTGGTCACTGAAACCCTTGTTGGCCGTGTCCTGCCCCCTCCTACACTCTTACCCGCTGTTGAACCCTCGATCTACCTGAACGATGACCTACCCGACACCCTGCCTAACTCATGTTCAAAAGACAGTGCTAAGCCTGTTAAGAGGCCTGCAAGAAAAAAAGGGCAAGGGTAAGAAGGTTGTGTGCTGGGTATCAAGGTGTGCTCGCAATAAACCCAAACAAAACATGGATCAGAAACCAATCGTGTTGAGTGAAGATTCAGATTCTGAAATCGAGCAATTTCTGACCCAGGAGTACCCGTACTCACACGGCCTTTGTTCTGTCAAGCCCTATGACTACATATCCAACCTCCCTCCGTGCCTTAAAGATGACACCAACTTCCCTGGGATCAAGTTTGACAGTGGAACCCCTGGTCATTTAAAAGATTCCTCACCTGTAATGACACAGCCTGATCAACCACAGTGCAATGAATGCAACTCATGGCTCGAACGATACTATACAGATGTCCCTTTGTTGCAATCCCGAATCAAGTCCTTGGAGGACCAGGTGACTATGTTATCCAAGGAAAATGACAGATTGCAAGCTAATGATAAGAGGAAAAACACCACAGGCTCTGTTGTGTTCAAAAATGTAGAGGCAGCCACTGCCATTGTTAATTCAAAAACAGCCTGATGGAATCATATCTCTGATATCAAGGTATGATATTTCAACAATTATTTTAGAATGATTTTTTTTTTTTTGATTTAGTTTAAACGATTTGTTTGCTTGTCGTATCTAGTTATGTTATGATTGAATCAATTCAATTCGGTTTTGTTTGTAAATAACAACTACCTACAGAATCGTTAGATTCTGTAGCTAGTCATAAAATTTTAATTTCTGTTGATTTTTACAATTAAACACAATCTAAAATCGTTTATTTTTGTGCATCTACAGGTACACACGAATTTCAATGGGAATTGGATCGATAATGGCATTTTTGAACATGCTTTTTGTTACACATTTTTGGATTAGGTTGTTAGTCTTAGTTAGGAATAGCAATTTGGGAGATTGTTCCCATATTTTGTGCAAACAGTTTTGATAATTTCCACAAGGAAGGTTTTATCCTGTGGCCTTTATATACTTATTATTTTTTGTAAACAATCCATCATTGTTGGGAGAACAGAGACTATGGACTAATGATTATACAAACTCGAATGAAAGTGGATTTTTTGTACGACTTTTGCTTCAATTTATCTTACTTTTGTTCGAGTTTTTGTGCATTTCAATTTGTAATCAAATTATTGACTACTTTAGATATCAAGATTTGTTACAAGTTGATGCGATATGATTTAAGTATTGTCCATATTCGATGTATCTCATTTTACTTATAGCAATTATCCTGTTTTAATTTAATGAACAGAAGGTTAACCTTCTTTGTTGAATGAGCAGTTATGTACAAATCTTTGCAGAGGTATTTATCTTGATGTGATTATTTGTAAAATATAAAATTGTTGTCGCTATATGTCTTGTTTGTTCTATCATTCGTATTCAAGAGCGTCATTACTTTCTGTTTACAATAAGATTTTGGAAAATCTGGTGCGGGTTTCCCCTATCAAACAGCTAAATCGAATATTGTGCACAGGACAAATAGGAAGCGCTACTACAAGTCAGTCTGTTAGTGCTATTTAATTAGTTTATTTAATATATAAATTTCTTGTAATATGAACACGTCTTACTGTTCATTTCTATAGTTTAGATTTACAGTTAGGATTGTTATTTTATTGCTTAGCTTAGATAGTTGTCATTTTATTTCTTTCTCATAAAAATTATAAAAATAAAAAAATAATAGCTTCGCTGTCATAAGACAATTCACAGATGATTTTGCAGATTTCGATCAAAATTTGTATTTTGTAAATGTTGTATATATAATCAAGATTTAATTGTATTGATAATTAAACGTTTAATAAGAAGAATTATTGTTTTATAATATTAGTTAGTAAACTGTATATATAGTTTTGTAGTAGTTGTTTTTCACTTAGATTAGTTTCTTTAGCTTAGTTTTTCTTTCACTTTCCTAGGACTTAGATCGGCCAACGGAGCTACTAAAGTCGTCGAAGTGGATTAATCCAAACAACTTGGGTTATTTAGACAACCTCGGACCAAATCCACCCCTCCAGTTGACGAGCGTTCAATTTCGCTCATCAACAAGTTGGAAATGAAAAATTACAAATATATTATGTTCTTTGTTTGGTGTTATTAAAGAAAATATGATTTAATTAAGAGATGGCTTATGAATACAAAATTACAAATCACATAAAAACCCAAGGTCAATCCTTCCCAAAAATAAAATTCACATCCAAAATAAGAATAAGAATAAGCTTTTAAAAAAATCTACTTCCACTAGAAGGATAATCATCATTTTTTGTGATAATAAAACATCTTTAACATGTGTCAATGTGTCATAACTTCACCTTCTCAATAAGAATTTGGGTTATTCAATGCACAAAGATGAGGAACAAAACATGGAAATAACCACCCTAAAACTAAATTTAAACTTATGTAACAATTTTTAAAATACTAGCATAAACATCTTAACTTTGGATTTATCATGCTTCAACAAGGATCAAATCCCCCAAGGTGGAAATGAATCCTCGTGTCATTTATGTGTCTACACATGTTTCTATGTACAATAGATAGAAAAAATAATAATTTGTTATACACATGCAGATAAAAATAGTGATAGTTGATTATATGCTTAGAAATAGTGATGACGCTATGGTTGACAAACATAAACCAAAAAAACAAATATCACATTTATTATTTGTTATTTGGTACTAAATTTTAGAAGATATTTATTATGATTAAAAAATTCAAATTAAGATTTAATTTTAAATATCAATAAAAATAATATTTTGATGTAATATTTCTTATTACACATCATTGCTTATATTATATTTTTAATTATTATAAAATAAAAATAATTATCATTTAAATATTTCCAAATATATTTATTGTTTGCATATATTTTTATTCAATAATTTTTATATTTCATTTGATTTATAATTAAAATAATATTTTTATTATAAATAATTTGGATCACCTTACATGCTTAAGTGGATCTTGTGAATTAATTAAGTGGATTGAGAATTATAGATGTATCTCTTTAATAAAATTAGTAACACAAATATATAAAAAATAAAAACCTAAAATTATAATATCATTATGAAAAACCATTATTATCATAAATCCATCATGAACACAAACTTAATGTTATTATTATGAAATCTTAAAAGCTAGAGAAACATAGCATCATTGCATTGAAGTAAAATTTATTTATTCAACATAGTATTGAAAACAAAACATAACTACAAAGGCATTTGGATGTCCAAGTCCCAGTGTATATGTATATTGAGACTCAAGCATGACATCATTGCATTGAAGTAACAATTATTTATTTATAGAGTAATATTGTAAAAAATATATAACTATGAATATGAAGGTATTGGGATGTCCCACTCCTATGTCTAGTGAGATTTTAATACAGTAAAAGTGAAAAGATAAATCATGAAAAATAAAAAATAGTAAATAGTTTATGAAAAATGAAAAAATCAAGTTGTTTGTATTCTAACTTGTTTGCATTCTAAAAATTGATATTAGAATTTTAAATCAAAACTCTTTATAAATTTATATACATTTGTAATATAATATGACTCTTAATTCTAGCCATAAGAAATTTTATATGCAAGTTAAAGGAGTTTATATAACAAAGGTTAGATATACTAATTGGGAACTATACCAAACTGTAATTAAAGGTTAGTTAAGGGAATCTAGCCTATGTTTGCATAAGAAGAATTTGTAAAAATTATCATTAATTATGTGTTTTGAAAACATCTAAACTTTAAAATTATGATTAATTATGTAGTAAGAATTTTGAAAACATTTAATTAATATATAGAATAATAGTTCATATTAAAAAAAAGTGGCTCCGTTCAATATTAAAAGAGAAAAGTTGTTTCATGTAGCCAAGATTACCTCGAATGCCACTATTGAATCCCTAAAGAATCATGAAACTCCATTTGATTGTTTGATACAAGTCACCAAACACCAAATTAGATCAAATTTCAAACCCATTATAAATTTAAACAAAAAAAACCATTTATAAATAAAATTTGCATAATATTGAATGTCCAACAAAAAAAGGACCACGGATGACTAAAGCAAAATCCCTAGATAAAACCCTTACCACTCGTCATAGCAACACAAAACACCCAACATGAAAGCGTCATAGACAAGACATAACAGAGGATATGGAAACAAAGATGATAGCTAAGGGAGGTAAGCATTAAATGCATGTCCCATCACCTGAATGACCTTTATATGCTAATATCACAGAGATCGATCTTCCATTATCCACACATCTATTAGACATTGTGTCGATCCTACAATGTGCTAATAATGGCCATAACTTTGGTCGGATCTTATCGAAGATGTGAATTGCTAGAAGTCATGTGGGCTTGGGGAGATATAGGGTAAAAATTACCTTCCCATTTGCCAATTTCAAAGAAATTGACAACTAATTGGTTGCATTTCTTTTACCCCAAAGAGGTTCATTTTGCCAATAATTATGAAAAAGTTCCAGAGGTCATAGTCCCATAGGTCATAGTTCCTAGGGTAAAAGTTTTACAGGTCATAGTTCCACAGGTCCTAGTTCCAAAGGTCATATTTCCATGGGTAATAGTTCTCGGGGTCGCAATTCCAGATATCATAATTCTAGAGGTCATAGTTCCATAGTTCAAAGTTCGAAAGGGCGTAGTTTCATAGGTCATAGTTTTGTGGGTCATAACTCACGGGGTCACAATTACAAAGGTCATAGTTCCAAGGGTCATAGTTCTCGGGGTCATTGTTCCAGAGGTCATAGTTCTAGAGGTCACAATTCCAGAGGTCATAGTTCCACGATTCATAGTTCATTGGGTCACAATTCTAGAGGTCATAGTTCTAGAGGTCATTCCACCGGTCATAGTTCCAGAGGTCAAATTTCCAGAGGGCATAATTCTAGAGGTTGTAGTTCCATAAGTCATAGTTTCATAGGTCATAGTCCCATAGGTCATAGTTCCCAAGGTCATAGTTCCAAAGGTCAAAGTTCCACTTGACATAGTTCCAAAGGTCATAGTTCCAGAGGTCAAATTTATACTGGGCACAGTTCCATAGGTCATAGTTCCACAGGTCACAGTTCTATAGGACAAAGTTCCCTAGGCTGAATTTCTTGAGGTCATAGTTCCTGAGGTCAAATTTCCCAAGGCCATAGTTCAAGAGCTCAAATTTCCACAGGTCATAACTCCATGGGTCATTGTTCCTAGGGTGACAATTCCCAAGGTCATAGTTCTAGAGGGAGTAGTTTCACAAGTCAAAGTTTCAAAGCACATGGTTCCAGAGGTCATAGTTCCAGAGGGCATAGTTCCAGAGGTCATGGTTCCAGAGGGCATAGTTCCAGAGATCACAGTTCCACAGCTCATAGTTCCACAAGTCACAGTTCCACAAGTCATAGTTCCAGATGGCGTAGTTCTAGAGGTCATAGTTCCATAGGTCATAGTTCCAAAGGGCGTAGCTCTAGAGGTCACAGTTCCATAGGTCATAGTTCCACAAGTAGTTCTAGAGGTTGTAGCTCCAGAGGTCACAATTCCATAGGTCATAGTTCCACGGGTCATATTTCCAGAGGTCATAGTTCTAGAGGGCGTAGTTCCATAGGTCAACTCCACAGCTCATAGTTCCAGAGGTCATACTTCCATAGGGTGTCATTCAAGAGGTAATATCTCTAGAAGGTGTAGTTTCAAAGGTCATAGTTCCACAGGTCATAGTTCCACAAGTCATAGTTCCAAAGGGCATAGTTCTAGAGGTCATAGTTCAAGAGGTCGGTTCCACAGGTCATAGTTTCAGAGGGCATAACTCTAGAGGTCATACCTCAAGAGGTTGTAGTTCCATAGGGTGTAGCTCCAAAGGTCACAATTCCATAGGTCATAGTTCCATGGGTCATAGTTCCATAGGTCATAGCTCCAGAGGGCGTAGTTCCATAGTTCATAGTTCCATAGGTTATAGTTCCATAGGTCAGTTCCACGAGTCATAGTTCCATAGATCATAGTTCTAGAGGGCATAGTTGAAGAGGTCATAGTTCCAGAGGTCATAGTTATGGAGGGAGTAGTTCCACAGGTTCAAGTTCCAGAGCACATTGTTCCAGGGGTCATAGTTCCATAGGGCATAGTTCCAGAGGTCATAGTTCCACAGGGCATAGTTCTAGAGGTCATAGTTCCAGAGGGCGTATCTCCAGAGGTCACAATTCCATAGCTCATAGTTCCACGGGTCATAGTTCTAGAGGTCATAGTTCCAAAGGGTGTAGTTCCATAGGTCATAATTCCATGAATCAGTTCCACAGGTCATAGGTCCAAAGGTCATAGTTCCAGCGATCATAGTTCTATAGGGAATAGTTCCAGAGGTCATAGTTCTAGAGGTCATAGTTCTATAGGGCATAGTTCCACAAGTCAAAGTTCTAGAGAACGTAGTTCTAGAGGTCATAGTTCTAGATGGCATAGTTCTAGAGGTCATAGTTCTAGAGGGTGTAGTTAAAGAGGCCATAGTTTCAGAGGGCATAGTTCCATAGGTCATAGTTCCATAGGTCATAGTTCCACAAGTCACAGTTCCACAGCTCATAGTTCTAGAGGGCGTAGTTATATAGGTCATAATTCTAGAGGTCATAGTTCTAGAGGGCATAGCTCTAGAGGTCATAGTTCCACAGGTCATAGTTCCATAGGTCATAGTTTAATAGGTAGTTCTAGAGGGCATATCTCCATGGGTCACAATTCCATAGGTCATGGTTCCAGGGGTCATAGTTCCAGAGGTCATAGTTCCAGAGGGTGTAGTTCCATAGGCCATACTTCCACAGGTCAGTTCCAGAGGTCATAGTTCCACAGGTCATAGTTCCAGAGGTCATAGTTCCATAGGTCACAGTTCCATAGGCCACAGTTCAATAGATCATAGTTCTAGAGGGTGTAGTTCTAAAGGTCATAGTTCAATAGGTCATAGTTCAAGAGGGCGTAGCTCTAGAGGTCACAGTTCCATAGGTCATAGTTCCACAGGTCATAGCTCTAGAGCGCATAGTTCCATAGGTCATAGTTCCATAGGTCAGTTCCACATGTCATAGTTCCATAGGTCATAGTTCCAAAGGTCATAGTTCTAGAGGGCGTAGTTCCATAGGTCATAGTTCCAGAGGTCATAGTTCTAGAGGTCGTAGTTCCACAAGTCAAATTTGCAGAGCATGTAGTTCCATAGGTCATAGTTCCAAAGGGAATAGTTCTAGAGGTCATAGTTCGAGAGGGTGTAGTTCTAGAGGTAATAGTTCTAGAGGGCGTAGTTCTAGAGGTCACAACTCCACAGGTCACAGTTCCATAGGTCACAGTTCCACAGATCATAGTTCCAGAGGAGGTAGTTCTAGAGGTCATAGTTCGAGAGGTTATAGTTCCAGAGGGTGTAGCTATAGAGGTCATAGTTCCAGAGGGCATAGTTCTAGAGGTCACAGTTCCACAGGTCACAATTCCACAGGTCACAGTTCCACAGGTAGTTCTAGAGGGCGTAGCTTCGAAGGTCATAATTCCATAGGTCATAGTTCCATGGGTCATAGTTGTAGAGGTCATAGTTCCAAAGGGCATAGTTCCATAGGTCATATTTCCATAGGTCACTTCCTGAGGTCATAGTTCTAGAGGGTGTAGTTCAAGAGGTCATAATTCTAGAGGGCGTAGTTCCAGAGGTCACAGTTCCATAGGTCACAGTTCTATAGGTCATAGTTCTAGAGGGCATAGTTCTAGAGGTCATAGTTCAAGAGGTCATAGTTCAAGAGGGCATAGCTCCAGAGGTCACAATTACATAGGTCATAGTTCCACGGGTCATAGTTCTAGAGGGCGTAGTTCCATAGGTCATAGTTCCATAGGTCAGTTCCAAAGGTCATAGTTCCATAGGTCATAATTCCAAAGGTCATAGTTCCACAGGTCATAGTTCTAGAGGGCATAGTTCCAGAGGTCATAGTTCTGGAGGACGTAGTTCCAAGGGTCAAAGATTCAAAGCACATAGTTCATAGGTCATAGTTCTAGAAGGCATAGTTCGAGAGGTCATAGTTCCAGAGGGCATAGCTCTAGAGGTCATAGTTCAAGAGGTCATAGTTCTAGAGGGCATATCTCCAGAAGTCACAATTCCATAGGTCATAGTCCCATGGGTCATAGTTTGAGAGTTCTAGAGGGCATAGTTCCATAGGTCATAGTTCCACGAATCAGTTCCATGGGTCATAGCTCCATAGGTCATAGTTCAAAAGGTCATAGTTCCAAAGATCATAGTTCTAGAGGGCGTAGTTCCAGAGGTCATAGCTCTGTAGGGCGTAGTTCCATAGGTCAAAGTTCTAGATGTCATAGTTCCACATGACATAGTTCCATTGGTCATAGTTCCAAAGGGTGTAGTTCCAAAGGCCATAGTTCCATAGGGC
>WSFP011471654.1:0-17626 GCA_009831015.1 Picea engelmannii
TGAACATTTAAGTGGGGTAAAAGGAGGTTTCCCCATCGAAGAGGCTTATATCTGAAATTATCTATTTTTCAAGGCGTTGAGTACTTTTTCTGAGGTTTTTCTATGCTATATTGATATTTGGTTCTTAACATCTTCCAAGTTCAATGCAATGCCTTGAATTGGCAGGGAAACTTGGAAAGATAGTTGTACCTCACTTCAAACATTGCCTCATGCTAATTATTTGAATAGAGGTTTCAAACAAAATACCTACCCTCATTCTATGAAGAAAAACAAGTAGGATCCTTTCATGATCTATCTCAGGGAGGTTGTATAGTATACGAATATGAGATATGATCTATGGAACTAGTAAATCATGTCTCATGTACATGGAAAATTATCGACATTAGGTAGGTCTATTTGTGTGCGAATCAAATCATAAGATAAGGGCCCTGCTGCAAAGGTGGAATCTATCTTCAATTGCTAAAGAAGGTGAAAATGTTGTTAGAAAAAAATTTGGATATCAAAGGGGATTAGATAGGAGGAATGAGATATGTCATTTCATAGTAGTTGTAATTTGTGGGTAAGGCCGCTCAAACCTTCTTCAAGGGATGAAATTATAGGCCACCTCCTTATGGCAACATAGTTGCACCTAGAGTTGTTGTGGTAAGTGTTTCAATGGAAACACGTGTAGCATCTCATGCATCATCAAATATTTAGGTGAGTTCAAGGAAATCATGTGGAAATTTTAGTAGGGGCGAGGGTTCTAGGGGAAATAAA
Source organism: Picea engelmannii (assembly GCA_009831015.1). NCBI lineage: Eukaryota > Viridiplantae > Streptophyta > Pinopsida > Pinales > Pinaceae > Picea > Picea engelmannii. Next base: position 757 of record WSFP011471654.1, read on the forward strand.
TCCTTTCATAGATGTCCAAAGAATAGTATGCAAATTATGCCCCACATTACTTGTTGGGGGTGTAGGAGACCTCATTACCAGTGTGATTTCCTAGAGCCACACTCTGACACCATTCATAGAGAAGGGAAGGGCCCAATAGGCAAGGAAGGAAGTAACCTCCAAATCTATGCAACTATCAGGTTGAAAATCAATCCATTATGGTCGTGTCATCAAGTAAACGAAACATTGTCAGAATTAAAAATCTTGTTTGATTTCAATGCAATAGATGTTTTTTTCACCATATGCATAATAGAAATGTGTGTTGGCATCCTATGAGTAGAAAAAAATTAAACAAGTCGAGATATATTCTAGCGTAAAGAAAGAGGTAAGACCTAGTGTTGATTTTTTTTTTGTAAACCTAGGGGTGTGTACAACTAGTTCAAAAGTGTATGTCACTTCCCTAGGGATGTATGATCTAATTATTGGTATGAACTAGCTACAAGGTCATTAAGATTTCATAGACTATTTCGACAAGAGATTTTTGTTGGCATCGTTTCATGCTTGTACATGTCCTTCTTAATGTTGGGGATTTTATACCCAAGGTTTGTCTAGAGTCGACCAATAAAAAAACCAAATAATTGGCATATCAATATTCATCCAAGGCCGAAGAAGGTCTCACCTGAGATGTAATGAGGCTCACAGAGATCATCTATTCTCATGACAAGGATGAAGGGATAAATACATGGGGATTCATTTGGGATAGCATTCAAGCATTCCATTAACCTCAATTTATTATTGATCATTAAGTAAAACAATACACAGAGATACCCAAATAACACATGAATGAAACATGATAGATTAGAACTGTTGTAGCTTTATTATTCCTTCCATTCCATATAACAGAAGCATACATTAAGAAAACTATATTCAACAATAATAGATTCTCAGGTCCTCCTTAGATAATTTCCCAGGGTTACAATACACTATTTTATGCGCATCATTTTTTACCTCAAGCATATGACAAACTCATAATTATATCTATCCAATTGAAACATTACAAAGACTCAAAGGGACCTCGTCATACAACAAATAACTTAATGAATCCTCTAAGTGAATGTCTAACTCTCTCACTCTATTTCCAATGTCTCTACTTCCTTTTATAACTTTCTCTATCGACAAGTCTGTCTCTTTCTTTTCTTTTCCTCTAGCTCTACTGAGAAAGCTTCCTCGAACACTTCTAGCACATGTCGGCAGTCCATGAAACCTTCTAAAATCAAGGAAATCTTAACTATCTTTCCAACTCATCTTCTGTCAGCTCCATGTTCCCCTTTTCTATTGACAATAATCACTTCAGAAGATTTCCCGATGATTTCTTTCTTGATTCGGGAGCATGTATTCTTTATTTCCAGCGCCACTAAAAAAACTTGGGCCAACTCATGCTTGGTAGACTTCAAGCTTGGAACGCACTGTCAAAACTTGGTCTGATGTGAGCTTGTTGTCATTCTCCAGCCATTATCCTAGGCATGTACAAAAATAGAATGGGCACATAGAAAAATTAGAAGGAGCACACACAAAACTTGGAATGAGGAGGAACAACTTCATTTTTGGGTGCAAGCGAGATAAACCCAAAACATTGGGTGCCAATAATTGTTTTGTTTAGATGATAAGGGAAGGTTGATCGATATCCATGGTATTAAGAGGAAGGTTCTTCTATGTTTTATCTCAACAATTACATTTGAATGTTTCTTGAGGAAAGGAAGTCGATTGTATGTGGTAGAGGTGGTAAGTGATGGAAAGGGACCCTCTTTAGATTAGTACCCAATTTTATCAAAATTCAAGATTTTTTTTCTAGAGTCACCAAGTAACCTCCTGAGAGGGAAAATAATTCCCCTTTCGAGCTAAAACCTGATGTGGATCCAATATCCAAGTCAACTTATGGGATGATATCTATAGAATATTGTGAGTTGTTGATGTAGTTAAAGGAACTACTCGACTTAGGATTGATTAGTCTCGTGTTTCTCCATGGACTTCACTAGTAATATTTGTCAAGAAAAAGGATAGTTCCTTGCACTTGTTCATATATTACAAGGATTTAAATACAACCACAATGAAGAATGGGTACATGATACCTTGAATAAATGTTATGTTTGATCAAATGGAAGGAGAAGTGGTTTTCTAAAAAATCAATCTTTGATTAGGTTATCACCAATTAAGGATTAAGGAAGGTGACATTCCTAAGACTAGCTTATGTAATTAGTTTGAGAAATATGGGTTCATAGTGGTGCCATTCGGTTTGACCAATGCACCAACTCTATTCACGAGCCTCACTAATAGTGTATTCTAAAAGTTCTTAGACCATTTTGTGTAGGTATTACTAAATGATATTATCATCTATTTTAGGAACGAAAGGGAATATGAGGAGCACTTATCATTAGTTTTATCATGATTAAAATAACACGAACTGTATGGAATGTTGTCTAAATGTTCTTTCTTTTAGAAAGAGATCCACTATATTGGTCATATAATTTCAAGGGAAGGAATTTTGATGGACCCTAAAAAGGTGAAGGCCATAATGGATGAGCTAATGTCAAAAAATTCACATGAGGTGTGAAGCTTCATTAGATTAGCAAAGTACTATCAAAGGTTTGTGGAAGGCTTCTAAAAAATTGTAAAACCCATCACTACCTTGTAGTGCAAGGGAATCAAGTATGAGTGGACTGGGGAATGTGATGTTTCATTTGTCGATCTTAAGAGATTGATAAATAGTGTGCCAATGTTATGAGTGCTTAATTTGGATAAAGAATTCATAGTCTACATAGATTCCTTGAAGCAAGAGTTTGGCACTTTTTTAATGCAAGATGGAGGAGTGATAGTGTATGCATGTCGAAAGTTGAAGCATCATGAAGATATTTATTCCATGCATGATTTATATTTGGTAGTTATGATGATAGCTCTAAATATTTAGAGGAATTATCTTGTCAAGTGAATCTTTTTTCTCAAACTAGATCATGAAATATTGAAGAATCTCTTCACTCAAAGGGATATAAACAACAAGTAGAGGTAAAGGAGTGAATTTATGTGTGAGTATGATTTTATAATTTTTTACATCATTTGAAAGGAGAATGTGGTGGCTGATACCTTGGTTATAAGGATGCACATATTTCCTTGGTGCCCTTGAAGGTCAATTTGTGGAAGTGAGTGTTGGGACAAATTCTTCAAGATAGTTGGTATTTGAAGGTTACTTCGAAATTTAAGAATGCGAGACATATATATCCTAAGTTTGAAGGTTATGTACTTGAAATTGATGGGTTGTTAAGATTTAAAGGGTGGATGTACATCCTTGAGGAGGGATATATTCAAAGAACTATCCTCAAGAAATACCCTATCTAACTTTACTATGTGCATCTTAGTGTGAATATGATCTATGTGGACATGAAGAAGATTTTATTTTGGGCTGGCATGAAGCACAATGTATTCCAATTTTTCATTGTTGGAGTTACTTCACACACACCTAGGATTTATTTTTCCTAAGGTTTTTATTTTTTTATTAGTCATAATTAGTCATTATCCAATATATTATATTTTAGGAGAGAATATTCCACTTGGAGAATATTCTCTTTCAGTTGACACTTCAGTTTGACTAGTTGAGTTGAGTTTAGATGTTGCATTGGGATCATCACCATGAAACATTGGGATAATCACCATGATAATTATACCTTTCCTTGGTATCATCACCAGAGTGACATATTATCCTTGATTCCCTCAGTTAACTCCTCACTACTCTCTGTTCAGTCAGTTAACTGAAGACTAGTTGACTAGTTAACTCAACTAGGCGACAGTTCACTCTCGTAACTGCCTGAGAGACTAGAATAGGTGGGCCTTCACTCCCGTAACTACTGGTGTGTGTCCATATCACTATAGACCACCACTATGGCGACTTGTTTCACCTAAATTCAAACTCATTGAGTTATACAGAGTATATCATGTGTAAATTATTCATTATTCATAATGGTTAATGAGAATTCTTCCATTCTTTATCTCCTTCTTCTTCATTTTCAATTCTCTCTGCAAATGTGCGTATTATTGTTTATATAGATCTATTCTATACAGTTTCAACAAATTTACATGGTATCATAGCTGACAGACTTCTAAGCAAAAGCTACACCAAAATGTTTTGCAGGTGCAAAAGATTGAATACAGCGGAAAAATGGAATTCCAAAAAGAATTCATTATTACACCTTACAACTATTTTGCATGGAAGGAGAAAATAGCCATACATATTCAATCCAAAGGGTTGTATAGGTTAACCATGAATACAGATACAGAGCTGACATCAGCCATAGAAATATCCAAGTACTTAAATCGCATGGATGAGGCACTCAGAACAATTTGCAGTCTTATTTCTCCAGATCTCCTTTTTCATATATCTTCCTGTAAGACTCCCAATGAAGCCTGGACCATCTTGTAAGGGATATTTGGAAAATAGGATGAGATTAGGGGACACATGCTAGAGGTGGATCTGCTCACATTGGATCCAAAAATATTCGAGAATATCCAAGATTTCTTTACAAAATTCAGATTTACTATCCCAACTCAAAGCTTGCGGGGTTGATAAATCGAAGGAGGAGAAACAAATGGTTCTCACCATTCTCTCCAATATTGGTCTTGAATTCTTAGTATTCTTATCTACATTCCATACTGTCATATTCACCTTTGGAGCCACCTAGAAGATGCCTTCTCTTGAGGACTTTATCGAATCCCTGACATAAGAGCAAACCAAGCTCATCAACATGGGCGCAATCAAAGGCCTACGGGAACATGCACTTATTGTGCATGATGGAAGCCACAAATATCAGAAATATACATATAAATATAAGAGGAAAGATAATGCACATACGAAGAAGGAAGGGTACACAAAACCCTTCACCGATGCCTCCAGATCCAAAGGAGAAAAGGGAAGAAAAGGAGAGAAATGCACATATTGTCATAAAGGATTCCATTGGGAATCCACATGCATGTAAATGAAAATAGATCTGATGTCTCAAATACTTCATCAAAACAAAATTGGAGATCGCATCACCGAGGGTGCAAAGAAGAAGAAGCCAAAAGATCCGAATTCCGAGAAAGACAACTCTAGCCATGCCTTGATTGCCATCAACTCCTCTCTGGATGCTTGGATCGTAGACTCATGAGAGTCACATCACATGGATGCCTCAAAAGAAGTATATTATTCATTGGATTCATGCAAAGGTCCTCCTATTTTGATGGGGGACAACTCTTCTTTCGAAGTCACCGGCAAAGGAAGGATTGAACTCACCAACGGAAGCTTCGAGAACGTGATGCATGTTGCCAAACTTTCTGTCAACCTTCTCTCTGTGTAACAGAAGATGAATTCCAGCACTGGAAATAAATTCATCTTCACACCAAATTCTGTGGACATCTACGACATGTAAACCAACTACAGGGTTTCTACTGGTGAGGTAAATCATCAGTCTAGATTGTATACATTTTATGAATTCATTGAACCTGATTCTGCTTTACTGCTTACTCTTGTTGATGAAAGTAGTAGGATATGGCATGAAAGGTTTGGAAATTTGAATTTCAGATACATGCAACATATTATCAAGAACAAATTAGTTGATGGTCTACCAGACATCCATTTCTCCAAGGGACTATGTGACAGATGTGTTCATAGAAAACACCGTCAAGAGAAATTCAACAAGGGAAAGTCTTAGCGAGCTTCCGCACCTTTAGATCTGATCCAAAGTGACCTCATGGGTCCTTTTCCACATCCATATATCAACAAAGAAAGGTTTTTTCTCATTTTTTTTGACGATTTCTCACGTTTTACATGGATCTACTTTCTCAGGCAAAAATCAGAAGTCTTTCAACACCTCAAAGATTTCAAAGCTTTGGTTGAGACATAGTCTGGAAAGAAGATCAAAGTCCTACGAACTAATAATGGGGGAGAGTATGTGAATCATGATATCCACAATATTTTCCATGAGGAAGGGATTCATTTTCAGCATACAATTCCCTACACTCTGCAACAAAACAGAGTTGCTGAGCGGAAAAAACTGATCTCTAAAGGAGATGGCATCTTGCATGTTGCATGCAAAGTCACTACCACAAAGACTATGGGCCGAAGCACTTAACTGTGCAAAATACATCCAAAACATATCTCCCCATAGATCTGTCAAGGATAAGATCCCCTACGAGGCTTGGAGCGGCCTCAAACCGGAAGTGACCCACTTTCGTATTTTTGGTTCATGTGCATGGGCCAAGATTCCCTTTGAAAAGAGGAAGGCACTTGATCCATAGAGCAATGAGTGCATTTTTTTGGATACCTTGATGATGTGAAGGGATATTAGCTTACTGATCTTTCCCCGGACCAGCTCATCATTGAGCATAGTGTCCAATTCGAGGAAACTGTCTCGCATGTACCTCAGTATCCGCATGCAGACACCTTTACTCTTCCACCTGTCCGAGATGATGAGCATGCACATGTCGACTCTTCTTTAGACGGGGGTTCTGATTCATAGGACTCAGAGGATTCAGATTCAAATTCAGAGTCAGTACATTCATATGCAAAGTCAGAGCATCCAGATGCAGTTGCAGAGCCAGAGCAGAGGCCCAAGTGGGCACAAACTACTCTTCAAGATGCAGTGGATCTTGTAGATGATCCAGCTGATACTAGAAGGACTTGATCTGATTTAGAGGAGCCTTCTATTGCACTCATTACCAATGAACCATTGTCTTCCAGGCATCTTTTCTTGGTTCAATCTTCAGATCCATAGTATTATGGCGAGGCTGCTGGAAATCCCTTTTGGGAATCCACCATGCAAGAGGAGTACAACTCCCTCCTCGAGAACCAGACTTGGTATCTGGTTACCCTTCCTTCTGGGAGGAAAATTTTCAGATGCATATGGGTCTACAGGACCAAGAGCACAACGGATGGACATATCAGAAGATACAAATCTAGGCTTGTCGCCAAAGGCTTTCAACAGGTTCATGGTATTGACTATGATGAGACCTTCACTCCAGTAGAAAATATGGATTCCATTCGATTGGCCCTTGCCATTGCGACAACCAAGGGATGGGAAGTCCATAATATGGACGTGAAGAATGCATTTCTTCATGGTGATCTCTCTGAGGAGATCTACATGGAGCAGCCCCAGGGATTTATGAAGGACTCATCTTTGGTCTGTCGACTGAAGAAGTCACTTTATACCCTCAAGTAGGCTCTAAGGGTTTGGTATGGCAAGATGGACTCCTACCTATTTTCAAAAAACTTTTTATGTTGTAAATCAAACCTGAATGTATACATGCTCACCCATGAAGCTACATGCACTCAATCAACATGCGTTTCTCTCCAGGAAATTAGGACAAAACATATATTTCACATGGCTTTTGGAATACTATTAAAATATTATTCCCAAGGACTTAAGCCCCTAGGCTCAACACTTAGCCTCTCTTTCAAACCTTCCAGCCCCCAATCCATTACCCACTTTGTGGAAGCTTAGTCTCCCATCACTCATTCATCGTGGTTGGTCTGGATGCAACGATGTTTATATTTTTATTAATGTTCTACATAATTACATATACAAAAACCGGCTCCTGGCCTTAACACTTAGGCTCTCCGACCTAATAAACTCATAAGCCTTACTAGCTTATATTAACTTGGATCACTAGCCTATAAAACATGATTTATAATTCATAAACATGATTACAACAGGGCTTGTCCTTGGGGATATTACAATCCCCTCCCCTTATTTTTTCACTGTCCTCAGTGCAACTTTCACACAACATCAACAGGATTTCCAAAATATTCAAAAAGATGCGGGCATTCTGCCCGCATAACATCCTCATGCTTCCATGTCGCATCCTTAGGACTGTACCAGGTCCACTGGACCTTTACAAGCCCTATAGCTAGATTCCAGAGCTGTTTTCTTTTCCTGTCCAATATGCGCATAGGATTCACTTGCAAGATACCTTGTTGCTCCACCTGAATCACATTTCAATCGATAACATGATTAGCATCAGGTATATATTTCTTAAGAAATGAAACATGAAACACATTATGTACAGTCATGGATGCAGGTAATGCAAACATATATGCAACTGGTCCAATCCTTTCTAGGATTTGAAATGGCCCACAAAATCTATCTGCCAACTTGGCACAGTTTCCTAGCTTCAGGGAACTTCTATTAGCTTTTACTTTTAGGAAAACATGATCACCCACTTTGAATTCTCTGTGGGTTCTGTTTTTGTTAGCATAACTTTTCTGCCTGTCTTGGGCAACTTTTAAATTGTGCTTAATTTTAAGCATTTTCTCTTCCATTTCCTTGAGCAACTTTGGCCCAATTATTGCCCTGTCAGCTGGATTATCCCAACTTACTAGAGTATTGCACTTTCTCACATAAAGTGCTTCAAATGGGATAATCTTCAATGATTCTTGATACCCATTGTTGTAAATGAATTCTACCAAGTGTAAGTAGTCTTCCCATTTTTATGGTTTGTCTTGACACTTGTTGAACTCTGCACACACAATGTGTAGTCAATTGAAGTTTGTCAGGCCTTAAACCCTTAATAAAACTAGAACATTCATAAACCAACGCGAATAAGAAAACGTTTCGATTCCATGAATTTTCTGAGCTCTATTTGGCTCTGCAATTTTCGGGTGATAGCCCCTGTTTTCCTAGTCCCCAACCCATGTGTCCACGGGTTGTGATCAAACGCTAAACTTCTAGGTACTAGAAGGATCTCCTAATGAAACTTCGGGTTTCGGGGTTTTGGTCCTGGAGGTTCTCGCACTCGCTTCCCTCTCCAACTCCCGACTCTAGAACTTCCGATCTCTCTCCCCCTGGGCCCACAACACAACTATCACCAACCAAGGTAGTGACACATGGTGTCCTTAAGAAGGTCCACATCACTTCTGGCAACGTCATAGGGTCCCACCACTTTCACTTTTGGTTTCAGTGTTTCAGGCATCAGGAGTTCGTGCATCCACACATTTCGAACTTTCGTTTGCCGAAATTATGAAATTATGGTCTATTCATATACTTGATCCAATGGTCAAGTTCCTCTCCTATGATCTACGGTGTAGATCATTTCAGAATTTAGGGGTTCTATGTCTCAGTGCTCCCTGCTTTTTCCTGACAGCCAAACTCTCGAAAGGCTTCTTGGATATCCTTCCAGTACCTTCTCTAGATATAATAGTCGTAAGTGATATCCTTTCTTCCCGATCAGATCCAATGGCTCCAACACTTCATGCATTGAGCTCTCTCTCTCTCCCTGTGGCCATATACCACACTGGTTGCAGGTTCTATAATACCACTACACCTCCTGAGCTTTGTAACACAACCAAGTGACTCCTTGGCACTCAGGAACATTCAAAGGTCCAAAAATCGGTTCGTCCAAACACGATTCCCACCTGAACTTCAGGTCCAATGACCACTTATCTAGCCCATTCAGGTTCAGTGTTGTAAACCATGCTTTGATACCATACTGTAACGTCCCCGACTGTCATCCCACAGGCCGAGCAAACGCTATTGTGCAGAAGAAACATTCTCATACTTATATATATAACATGAATTAAGTCATATTACACACATTTAACTAAACCAAACACAGTAATCACAGAATTATGACTAACATGCAGATTTAATGGGATTAACAGTAATTCATGATTACAACGGAATACATGATAATATTGCAAGAATCACAGACATGCATATACTTATAAATTAAGTACAAAATTAACACTTATCTTTTATTACTGGCGTAATTCCACCAACCACATGTAGGCCTTCTACAAACCTCCCATCCTTAGACCATGTTGCTCATCATGCTCAGCAATGGGTCACCCTTGAGCTGGGACTAAGCTCCACCCAAGGCAAGGAATCCTAGTCTAGGTTGAGGTTACAGGGAAAACTACACAGAATAACCGGAAGGATTCTTCCCAGGATGCATTCTTACGCCCACTACTCATGGACTCTCATTCCCCACATTCATGTTTCGACCAAGAGTATACACCTTCACAAGAAAAATCCATCAGTGCTTCAGCTCCCTCTCCGAGTCTCAGCAACAGGTCGGATCATGAAGTCTTAGAGCTCCGTAGCTGGTGTTGGAATATTTTTGGAAGAATACCACTTCCCAGTAGACTCCTTCACCTAGAAATAGCTTCTCACATGCTTGATAGATTGCCTCTTCAACTAAGTTCCTTACAACCTAGTTCTTTAGCCCCTTCCAACTCAATTCCCACATGGTGAGGATAACCACAGCACAACCCCACTCAGGAAAACATAAAGCAACAACCTATAGACAGATCGGGTACGGATTCAGCTCTACAATGGCGGATAGACTGGATTCTTGAGCTCACAAGTCAACTTTCCTCTCATGACCAGTTCTCTCAACGGTGCATAGGTATGTCAAAGGAAGACACAGACCAATAACAAAATCAGACGGATGATGTTTTGGTCTTCAAGAAGACGTCTCGGTTTTCTGGTTCTCAGAGTTGCATTAGGGTATCCGAAATTAGATGCACAGGATGATGGAATGAGGAGTGACCCCTTCCATGGCTGACTTTTGTAGTTTTTAACTGCATGTGCCTGGGTCGACACATGTCACCCATGAAGCTACATGCATTCCATCAGCATGTGTTCCTCTCCAAGAACTTAGGACAAAACATATATTTCACATGGCTTTTGGAATAATATTAAAATATTATTCCCAAGGACTTAAGCCCTTAGGCTCAACACTTAGCCTCTTTTTCCAACCTTCCAACCCCCAATCCCTTACCCACTATGTGGAAGCTTAGTCCCCCATCACTCATTCATTGTGGTTGGTCTGAACACAACGATGTTTATATTTTTATTAATGTTCTGCATAATTACATATACAAAAACAAGCTCCCGGCCTTAACACTTAGGCTCTCTAGCCTAACAAACTCATAAGCCTTACCAACTTATGTTAACTTGGCTCACCAGCCTATAAAACATGATTTATAATTCATAAACATGATTACAACAGGGCTCATCCTTGGGGATATTACAGGAACCATCACCTTTGGGATTCATTATGTAAAAAACTCTACATTATATCTCATTGTGTTTACTGATTCCGACTGGGTTGGTGATAGCATTGATCGCAAGTCCACATTTGGTTACTCACTTAGTCTTGGTTCCGGGCCAATCTATTGGTCAAGAAAGAAGCAAGCTGCCATTTCTCTATCTTCAGTCGAGGCCGAGTACAGAGGCATAGTTAACATAACCATTCAGGCTATGTGACTACAACATTTTCTCACTAAGTTGGGCATTCAGTTTCATCGGCCGATCATTATATCGTGTGACAACTAGAGCAATCTGAAGTTCTGCAGATATCCAGTTCAAAGGCAGTGGACGAAGCACATCGAGATCCACATGCACTATATTTTGGACTTAGTACACGAGGGGATCATCACTTACAGTTCTATCCTTCAGCAGAATAGACGACAAACATTTTCACCAAGACCTTCACTGAGCATAAATTCCATTCTCTGCGAGGTCGTCTTGGAGTGAAGGACACAGTTGCCTAGCAATTGTAATTCTTCTTTTTACATACATTTTACCTTGAGGGGTGGGGGGGGTTTCCCATGAGGTTTTCCCTCTTTCCTCACTTTATTTTTAGTGTATCATTTGTACTTGGGTACCTAACATGGCCTAGTTGCTGGGACCCAATCTTTATTTCCACCATAGTGATGTTTAGGGGGGGTGTTGGAGTTACTTCAAACACACCTAGGATTTTTTTTTCCTAAGATTTTTATTTGTTTATTAGTCATAATTAGTCATTATCTAGTCTCCTATATTTTAGGAGAGAATATTCCACCTGGAGAATATTCTCTTCTAGTTGGCACTTCAGTTTGACTAGTTGAGTTGAGTTTAGATGTTACATTGGGATCATCACCATGCAACATTAGGATCATCACCATGCTAATTCGTCCTTGCCTTGGTATCATCACCAGAGTGACAGATTAGCCTTGATTCCCTCAGTTAATTCCTCACTACTCCCTATTCAGTCAGTTAACTAAAGACTAGTTGACTAGTTAACTCAACTAGGTGGTAGTTCACTCCTGTAACTGCCTGAGAGACTAGAATAGGTGGCAGTTCACTCTTGTAACTATTGTTGTGTGTCCAGATCACTCTAGACCACCACTATGGAAACTTGGTTAACCTCAAGTCAAACTCATTGAGTTATATAGAGTATATGTTGTGTAAAGTATTCATTATTCATAATGGTTAATGAGAATTCTTCCATTCTTTCTCTCCTTCTTATTCCTTTTCAATTCTCTCTGCAAATGTGTGTATTATTGTTTAGCTAGATATATTTTGTGCAGGTTCAACACATTTAAATTCACTAAATGTATTTGTTATTCCCTATCCTAGGGATAACTAAGGAGATTATGTCTCGAGGCCCACAGGTCCTAGACATGGAGTGTCGAGAGCCATATTGATTTGAGCTTGGCCCTAAAGGGCCCATCCTTTCTTCTTCAACCCCTCCATTCTATCAGCAACACCAACATCCATCCCATCAACCTGTTTCTGAAGTAGAAATGGGTCTTGCTCCATGAGGTAATGAGTTTGGGTATCATGGTATGTGTCACTCTGATTCTCAAAGAATTTGAATATGTGCATTTAATTCTCTTTTCCTTCATGAAGTTTTCATGGAAATTATTCCTTTTAACTTGTCCATACCTAGAGGGTATGAAATAATTCCCTAGCAAGTTGGTTCCCTTAGGAATGATTTTCCATTGGGTGGGTTTATGAAAGGTCATCATCCACTGCTTCCATACTTATCACTTTTCATCCTCTTCCCTCTCACATATCCCCTACATTGGTTTGAGCATTGGGTTTTCTAAGCTAGCAAGGGTTGTACCTTGCCTTGTGGGAAGAAAGGGATAAAGGCCCAAAGGGTAAAAGTAGCTGGAAAAAGTTAAAATCCAAAGATCAAATCTTGAGATGCTTCACCCAGGGATCCCCGAGAAGGAAATAAAGTCTTCTTAGCAAGAAAAAGGGGGACCCATAAAATAAAATAAAACTCAAGACCTAGTTGGTGGATAGGGGGTCTCATCACGAGCCAACCTATTAGGTCCATGGGCATGTAGTGGTATGACACTATGATTCATCTGGTTACCATGCCAAGGTAGTGGCTCTTGGTGGCATAGCTAAGAGAAAGGGGATCTCATCACAAGCCAACCTTCTCATATCTGTGAAATGCTTTTCGGTAACGTTGTAACCACTGGTCACCATGCCAAGGCAGTTTCCTCCAACTATTCTCTTGAAATTAAAAGAAATAAGACAAAGAGTTAAAATGCATTGAATGGTCTAGGAAACAATTGCATCCATGACAAGGTGCAACTCGCCCTCTATAGAGGCACCCATAGGTAATACCTACACTTCCTTGTTATCATTGAAACCCTTGCCCAAACATCCCTCACACCATCTTATGCATTTACATGACCTAGACTGATCTTCACCTGGAAACACCCCACACCTAAGGAGAATTATCCCAATAGGACGTCCTGAAACCCTCTCCAAACCTGGCTTGTAGAATAACATAACGTCTTCAAGAACTTGTCTGTGAAAAGGGGGTTTTATGCACATGTTTGGGTAAACTGATTATTAGATGTGATTGACATTGCTATGGTCCTTGTGACTTATGATCCCATGGAGGGAATACCTGTTGTTGCTGTAGGACCATTCCCGACAGAAAGTTACATATGGGGAGATTATTAGCTCAGACCTCCATAGAGACAAAATCCCACCAGATGGATGTTGAGACCCCAGCTAGAGGAAGAGAGATATTGGAGGCTTGCACCAGAGAAAAGGGAGGACATTCCACCAGAGGCAATTTGGAATTCCTAGTCCCATGGTGGTCTTTCCCTCCCACCATGACGTTGGCCCTTGACATCATCATTCAGAACCTTGACATCATCCAATTGAGGTATCCAGCACGAGGATAGATTTGGTCGGCACGTGTGGTAGTCCTGAGGGGTTTTGAGCCCCAACGTTTTACTTTGGAGGCCTATCATTCCAGGAGGGAGGCCAACGTCACCCTAGGAGGGGCATGTCGTTACCCTAAAAAGATGAATTTAGGGTTTTATTTGTCAATTTTATGTAAAACTCGATTTTTCATGTAAACTGGCCAGGTCAGCCTTTTTTTACCTAAAATGTAATTAAAGGTCATTTGTATTGTATAAATAAGAGATCAAAATCTCATTTTTATTCATCATCTTTCACTCACACAAGTGTGAGGTATGCAATTCGACCTCTTTTAAGGCATATTGGCTGAACTAAGTGGTGCACAACTCTTGGAGGGAGCTTTTATTGTGATTTTTTGCATTTTCATGGTGGAAAGTCTTCAACTGAGGCTTGCAAATAGATTATTCTTGGTGAATGTGAGTGAAAATATGAAATCCTTCTTTCTTTTAATGGTTATGGTATCTTTTACTCTTCATTTATGAGATTATGAAATTTCTAGTGTGAAACCCTAGGAGAAAAGCACATGTTATTGTCCTTCTCTTAATAGCTCTCCACCTACTTGATTTTTCTAGAAGACACCTTCATTGACGCATATGATAGAGACCTACCTTAGTATCACTCTAGCACTTTTTCTTCATTAAGCTTTTATTTAATTCAATCTTGACCTAAAGAAGAAGGAAACCCTCTAGGGCCTAACGTTGTCTACTTCTTAGTAGTCGTTTTCCTTCTAGGGTTTTGGATTATTGAGGCCTTAGGTTACTAACACCTCAACCATTCTCCATCTTGTCTTTAGTTCACATATTATATTTGTTTCCCTTAATATTGCTGCTGAAAAAGTGACTCCATTTACACCAAAGGCACTAGTTCATACCTTACATTTGATTGATTGATTAAAACAACCTTTAAACCATATACTTCGAAGTCTTTGCTAACCATTCCTAACCTTAGATTAGACTAACTTACTAACTATATTCTTGTTGTTACAAAAGAAAGATAGAACCATATATGACAACAATAAAAGATTCTAAAAGAAAGTGTTAGAGCTGATTTTACATTGTCTTCTTTGCTTATGACAAATACTAGCATATTGTCAATCTTAGGTTATCATTTTTGGTCATTATTGAAGCTTGTTTAAGGCATAATTGTGAAGATATCATTATATATACATTGTTGTTATAAATATTTCTCTTGCTTCATCTTTTATATTAGCTTATTTTTTTTATTCAAAGTCCAAGGTTTTATGAAGCACTAATGTCAATTGGTACCTGCAAATAGTGTTTTCTTGTTTACTTGTTCTGAGCTGGCACACTTAAGAAAATATTTGCTTTATCTTATTAAAAAATTTGGGACTTTCTGATCAAAGTGACTTGCAAGAGGGGAAGAACTTTCTTGATACTATTACCTTTGCCTTCTCAAACCCCCAGGTCATCGGGGATGTCTCCACTGGGATATTACCCCTAAAGAGAAAGAGGTGTATTATTTAGGTGACAGTGATAGGAAAACTTCTTGTTATGCCAATTTTAGTGTTCACTTTCCTTTGGATATTAGGCAAGTAAAAATCATGTTCACTTCTATTATAGCTTTAGGTAAAGTACAGAAGACAAAATCATGTACATTTAAAAAGTGCTAAGGAGAATATGGTTACTCTTTTATAGAAGTAAGAAAGTGGAATCATGTACATCTATGGAATTTAGGTGATTGTGATTTATCCATAATTTTGATTTGATATATGGCAATGGAATTATACATATTTCTGTAGTTTTAGGTAAAGTACAAACAAGATCATGTATATTTAGAGTGCTAAGGAGAAATATGGTTTGTCTTTTAGCAAAATAAATTGTCTTACATCTTTAAATAATATTTTTAAATAAATATTATATTTAAATTAAATTATTGTTATATATGATTTTTTATTATAAAGAGAGGATAACAAAATCATGCATATTTATGAAGTTTGGGTATATTTATGAAACCTTAATGTTTTGGGTATATTTATGAAGTTTTGAGTATATTTAGGTAGATTCATGTTAACTTGAAATTTACAAATAAAATCATACACATTGAAATATTTTTTTGTTATTAATATTTTTAAATGCTATGTCTCAACTCCATATTGAGCATAGAAGGAGTTAGAAGGAGATGACATCTTACTCAATGTGCGTTGTAAACATCTCCTTTTAGTGAAACGGAATATTTTTTTGTTATTAGTATTTTTTAAAGTGTCAAGTCCATATTGAGTACAAAACAAATTACACATCTCCCTCACAGTGGGCTATAGAAAACACTCTTCCACTCAATAATATATTTTTAGTTATTAATAATTTTTAAATGTCCTGTGTCAACTCCATATTAGATAGAGAATAAATTACACATCTCCCTTAAAAAAGACTAGAAAACATCTTACACTACAATAAAGTTTTAGAAAAAATACAAATACAATCATATATATTTATACATTTCGAAAGTTTCAAACAAAATATTGCTAATCTTTCATTAAAAAAGTTGTTTTACATTGTTATATGACTTTAATTAACATCATATAAAAGTTTTATTTTGAGGGAAGTGAAACCATGTATATTTATGATCTTTGGACAATTTTTTAAAAATAGAGTTATATACATTTGTAAAGTCTAGTATAATGGAGATGTTTCATATACTTGGACAAGTCTTACATGACTAAAAAAAAGAATTACTTATTATATATATATATATATATTCTTTTTTCTCAACCTAGTTTAAATTCATTTTAAATGATTAAAAAATCTATACTTGAAAGAATTTGATTTCTCCTAGTATTTGATAGATTTGGATTTTAAATGAATTTATGTTAGTTATAATATATTAATAAATTTTAATATGACACAAGATATTGA
>ML877933.1:0-17626 GCA_009831015.1 Picea engelmannii
AAGGATAGGATGGAAGATGGAAGTAGGTTAGGAAGGAATGATGCTTCGATGTTAGTTGAGAATATTGATTGGGGATTAGAGATGCCACTATTGTTTACTCACTTGGTTCCTACCATGTTTAAACCCTCTTTGATTTCCTATTGGTATTTTAAGTGTGACAATGAGTTATTGATGAATTGGTGCAATTTAGTTCATTAAGATTATTAAATGATGCATTATTTGATTTGTTGTCCTACATGTCTTGGTGATCATATAGGAACTATGCACTAGAGGTAATGATTGTTTATTTTTAGTACATACATGAGATATGTGTCCGCTAGCTACGCACACATACCCTACCCATGTACACTAGTATAAGTAATTAATGTATTAATTATTAAAGTAAATTATTAACTGTTTAATTGAATGTTTATTGAATATGTAAATTATATTGCATACAAAATATCTAGAAGCATTAAATACCTTCTTGACTTTGATAGATGGTGGGTATGATGAATTAAATGAGCATGGTGGGGTGTTATGTACATTTTGGGGGAAATGATCAAATAACATTTATTAGCTAGCATGAGAAGAAAGACTTTTCATTTTATTTATTGTTGTTTAATGCAAGTCGTTTATATTTAGTTTTATTTTAATATTTTCCCAAAATATCTAGATAAGAGAGGTTGTTGGATAATAAAGAGGGTAGTTGAGGAGACTTGGGGAAGGGTGTATGGAAACTTGATAAATAGGGAGGAGAAATGGTGAGGAATGGAGGATGGAGAGGTTTGAGCATGATGAGAGGTTGTGAAATTCTTGAAAGATATAATTCTTGTGATAGTTTTCCTTGAGCATTTGTGCTTTGCTATTCTTGGAGTCACGGGCACGGAGGGCCAAGAAACCGAAAGGTTTCTTGGAGCTAGGAAGCTGGCTAGGCTCCTAGTTGGCAAGGAGGATTTCGTTGTTTCACTCTGGGAAAGCGGGAAAAAAATGCTTGGAAGCGCCCAGGACTACATTACAACCGATGAGCTTCGACAAGCTAAGGAGGAGGTATTTTTCGATGGTATTTGGTTATTGATATTTTGTATACACTTTTGTTTTAAGTTCTAAATCATAGAGTTAACGTATTACTTATTTCATCATGTTATCTAGATTTATCATTGAGCAAATGCAGAAGAATTGTGTAAATGAAAATCAATGAAATTATGCTAAAATTAAGTTGTTATTATGTATGTATAAAATGAAAGGTTAATTGTTTAACATCTTGGATGGGTGTTACAACGATGGCGGCCCTGACAAGACCAAAGGAAGGGGTTTCAGAAAGAAACCGATGTTGAATGTAATAGTTTCTTTGCAGCTCAAGAGTAGGAATTCCATAGGTCCAAATTAGTTCATTATGGGTAGAAGTATTTCACTATAAGGAAATGGTCTCTTGATTCTCCTAGAGATATATTTCAAGCCAAATAATTATTCAATTGCGGCACCACTCTTTTTTTCTCTAGATATACAATTAATATCTTAGGGGATGAGGACCAGAACTCCCAATGGTGCAATTCATATTCCTACTACTCATCTCCTTTCGCCCAGAATGGACTAATTTGGGCCTCTGAAATTGCTCGTGTAGCATGTGTCCCTGAAGTAGTTTCCTGTAAGGAAGGGGTCTCTTGGTCCCCTCCCACCCAGAACGAATTAATTTGACCTCTCAAATTTCTCGTGCAGGCTGTGTCCCTGAAGTCTTCTACTGTGAGGAGGTGGTCTCTTGGTCTATCCTAACTTTCAGTTTCGAGCTCTTCTGCTTGCCCTACAATGTTTTTTTGTCTTCTTCCTCATGGGAAGCTTGTGAGAACTATCAATTTTACCGCGAGGATGGATTCTTATGTCCTCCTGCGTTTGAAAAATTCTGGGTTGCTTTCTTGCTGGGGTGGGTCATTGGATCGATGCTGCGGGATGTCGTTATCTTCGCAATCATGGCCGCAGATTGGAAACTCTTCTCGCCGGGGCCTTTTCCCTATTATTTGTACAATTCAGTGGTGCCTTCTAATGTCTCCAGGTCACCAGCGTCAGGAGCAGGAGTGTTGTTCACCTGCTTCAAGCCAAGGAATTATTCCATTGCGGAACCACTCTCATGTTTCTTTTTCGCCTCAGGTCTTCCGCAAGATATTGAGATTGCAACAGGGAACATTGACCTTTCGAGGAAAAGACGGCAAAGACTTCCTTAAAAAAAGCATGATAATGAGTTTTGTATGCATGTTGAAAACCATCTCGATGGCTCCTGCATGTTGTCCCACTAGATGAACAACACATAATTGTATGCATGTTTTTTTTTTGTTTTTTGTTTTTGTAGATCTTGTACCTGTATTTATGACAAATATGTTCAATGTTTCGGTGCAAATAACTCAGTCCAATTTCTATGGATAGATATACACTGCCCAATAATTTTTTTTTTATGGATTTACTATTAAAAAAAATTCCTTCGAATCTTGGTTGTTGCTTCTTTGTTGGATTTAACACCTCTTCTCATTAGCATCATTCGATAGTCTCGTAGTTCTTGAATATTGTATTGGCTCAAGTAATTTGATCTAATATGGAGCATTTAACAATTATATGACAATGCATTGTGTCAATCCCATCAGGCTTCTATGGAAACAAAAATTAATTTCAGACGGTTTCAAACCAACATTCAATTCTATTCATAATGCAGATAGAACATAGCAACACTAATTCACGATGCGGCAATTGAGGTCCCGCCCTAGAAATTTCGTTTTCATCTCAACCTTGTTGAGCAAACAATTTCTTACTTCCCTTTCTCTTCCTTGATTCCTTTACTCCAAAAGGAAACATTTTATTAGTTGTCCATCCCATGACCTCTATTTGAGCACTTTTTACTTTATTAATGAAATTACCAAATTTCTTCTTCGCGGATAAAAAAAAAAAAAACCGATCTATGGTGGTTGTAGTCAAATGGGACTATGAAATCAACTACAATATTAAAATTCAAGATCGTCATTGTTGTTTCTAGACATGCAATTATTAAGCTTTAATGCTATCAACCCATCATGCAAGAAGTTTAATACTCAAGTTAATATGTCAAAGTCATGGAAGAATGCATCAAGAACACAATTACTCCCACAAGTTGCAATAAAACCAAATCTTCAACAAAGCATTTGCTCACACCCTTTTTAATGGTAAAAGCACAATAGAAAACAAGTAAGTGGATAAAATATTGGACTAGAAAATGATGGTTTTGCAACAATGGGGCTTGTTTGAGACCAATTTTCACTTACGAAAATTGCCCTCAACTTTTCTATTTTCCCACTCTTTTGTCCCCTTCTTTTCCCTCTCCTATACTTAACCAAATTCTCCTTTCTTTTTCCCCTGTAGTTTCTCTTTCTGGTTACTTAGTCGTTTTTTTTCGAAAATGTCTTACTGCGCGGGTTGGCAGATTCACGGGTTCACATTTTTATTCTTGCTTTTATATCGCAATTCCGACCAAGCGCTTCCCCTTTCCATACCTAGCCACTTTTTCGATCGCCGGTTCCCACCTAGGAGGTCTCTAAATTGCACTTCCATTGTTCCATGACCTACAAACAACACTCCAGCTTCTACGATATACAAATTCACTTCCGGACTCCCACATCATCCCCTCTTTCGTGTTACACATTTTGCACTCAAAAGTTCTGATACATACAATTTGACCGTCGAGGCCTCACGTCTCCTCGAGAACCCTTGTCACCCTATTTTGAAGCCCGTCTAACCGCTTTCCACACTTGGCCATTTCTTGGAGTCTCTTTCGCAGATCGTCGGGTTGGCGGGTTCAAGAAATTTCCAATTCCTAGTCGTTGTTTCCTATGCCCACCACCTTCAGACTTCTTTCCAATTATATGCAATAAGTATACAACTTCTCCATAAACATACAAAAAAGATCTTGTCAAGAAATGGGATATCTATTATAGATTCAAATATATTAGCCCTTATTTTCCCTCTTCTATACTTAACCAAATTCATGTTTCTTCTTCCCCTTTACTTTCTCTTTCTGGTTACTTAGTTGTTTTTCCAAAAATGTCTAACTATGTGGGTTGGCGGACCCACGGGTTCACATTTGTACTCATGCTTTATATCGCGACTACGACCGACCACTTCCCATTCCATACCTAGCCACTTTTTCGATCACGAATTCCTGGGTAGGCAGGCTCTAGATTGCACTTCCATTGTTTTGTGACCTGCAAACAACACCCAAACTTCTGTGATATACAAATTTACTACCAGACTCCCACATCATACCCTCTTCCATGATACACAGTTTTCACTCAAAAGTTTCTAGACCTACAATTTGACCTTCGAGTCCTCAGGTCTCCTGGGGAACTATTGTCACACCATTTTGAAGCTTGTGCGTCTGCTTTCCATAATTGGTCATTTCTTGGAATCTCTTTTGTGGATCGTTGGGTTGGAAGGTTCACGAAATCTCCAATTCATAATCGTTGTTTCTTGTGCCCACCACCTTCACACTTCTTTCCAAGTATGCAATAACTGAGGTTTAATGCTAACAACTCACCATGCCTCCAGGAGATATTCATACTAGTTGTCCCTACACAACTTGTTTAGAAACATGCAGAAAATATCTTGCCAGGTAATGGGATATATATTACAAATATCAATATATTAGCGAAAACGAGTCCCACCGACCATTTCCCTATTCCATACTTACCGACTTTTTCGCTTGCAAGTTCTCGGACAGGCGGACTCCACTTCCATTGTTCCTTGACCTGCAAACAACAACTCGGCTTCCGTGATATACAAATTGACTTCAGTACTCCCACATCATCCTGTCTTCCGTGTTACACATTTTGCACTCAAAAGTTCTGATACATACAATTTGACCGTCGGGGCCTCACATCTCCACGGGAACCCTTGTCACCCTATTTTGAATCTCATCTGACAGCTTTCTACACTTGGCCATTTCTTGGAATCTCTTTCGCGGATCATCGGGTTGGTGGGTTCAGGAAATTTCCAATTCCTAGTCGGTGTTTCATGTGCCCGCCACCTTCACACTTCTTTCCAAGTATATGCAATAAGTATACAACTTCTCCAGAAACATGCAGAAAAGATATTGCCAGGAAATGGGATATCTATTACAGATTTGAATATATTAACCCTTCTTTTCCCTCTTCTATACTTAACCAAATTCTCGTTTCTCTTTCCCCTCTACTTTCTCTTTCTTGTTACTTAGTCATTTTTTCTGAAAATGTCTAATTGCAGGTTGGCGGACTCATGGGTTCACATTTTCACTCATGCTTTTATAGCGCGACTTCGACCGACCACTTCCCCATTCCATACCTAGCCACTTTTCCATCGTGGATTCCTGGGCAGGCGGGCTCTAGATTGCACTTTCATTGGTCTGTGGCCTACAAACAACACCCCGACTTCCGCGATATACAAATTTATTGCTGGACTCCCACATCATACCCTCTTTCATGTTACACAGTTTGCACTCAAAAGTGTTGACAACTACAATTTGACCGCCGGGTACTCACGTCTCTTGTGGAACTATTGTCACCCCATTTTGAAGCATGTTCGTCCTCTTTCCATACTTGGCCATTTCTTTGAATCTCTTTTGCGGATCGCCGGGTTGGTGGGTTCACGGAATATCCAATTCCTAATCGTTATTTCTTATGCCCACCACCTTCGCACTTCTTTCCAAGTATGCAATAACTGAGGTTTAATGCTAACAACTCACCATGCCTCGAGGAGACAGTCATAATAAATGTCCCTACACAACTTGTCCAAAAACATGCAAAAAATATCATGTCGGGTAATGGGATATCTATTACAAATATTAATATATTAGTGAAAACGAATTCCACCGACTATTTCCCTATTCCATACTTACCGACTTTTCGCTTGTGGGTTCCCAGACAGGTGGGTTCAATATTTCCCTTGCATTGTTCCGTGACCTGCAAATAGCACCCGAAATTCCGCGATATACATGCAGAAAAGATCTTTCCAGGTAATGGGATATCTATTACGAATTTCAATATATTAGCGAAAACGAGTCCGACCGACCGCTTCCCTATTCCATACTAAGCCACTTTTCTTATTGTGGGTTCCCAGACACGCAGGCTCAAGATTTCCCTTCCATTGTTCCGTGACCTGCAAACAACACCCAGAATTCCGCAAATATACAAACCGACCACTGGATTGCCCCATCATGCCCTCTTCCGTTTTACGCCTTTTGCAGTCAAAATTTCTGAGACATATAATTTGACCGTAGGGCCCTCACCTCTCTTGAGAATCCCCTGTAACCCTATTTTGAAACCTGTCTGACCGCTTTTCATACTTGGCCATTCCGTACTTTTTCTTTCCCATCCCCGTCATCTTTGCACTTGTTTATGATAAAAAATTGTTTATAAAAACGTTAATATATATATATATATAGATAGATAGATAGATAGATATATTATAAAGACATATAATTTGACCATTGGGCGCTCCCCTCTTCTCTGTATCCCTTGCAACTCTACTTTCAAGCTCGTCCAACTGCTTTTCATACTTATATATATATATATATATATATATATATATATATATATATATATATATATAAGGTCTTATTTCTAAGTTTGCAATTAGTAAGATTTAATGCTAAACCAAGATTTGAGGAGATCTCCCATTAATATGCATTAAACCGATATTTATGGAGGGTTATATTATCTCTTCCAAGTGTTAATTTCAAACATCATGGAATGTCGTTTGCGCGTCGTCGGGTTGGCCCGTTCACGAAACCTTCAATCCCTAATTTCGAAAACGAGTCCGACTGACCGTTTCCCTATTCCATACTTAGCCACTTTCCCGGAATTCCACAAATATACAAACCGACCGCTGAACTGCCCCATCATGCCCTCTTCAGTTTTACATGTTTTGCAGTAAAAAATTATGAGACATACAATTTGACCGTCAGACACTCACCTCTCCTGAGTATCCCTTATAACTCTATTTTGAAGCCCATCCGACCGTTTTTCATACTTGGTCATTCCTTACTTTCTCTTCCCCGTCTCCATCACCTTCGCAATTTTTTATAATAAAAATTTGTTTATAAACACACACACACATACACATAGATATATATATATATATATATATATATATATATATAAGGTCTTATTTCTAAATATGCAATTAGTAAGCTTCAATGCTAACAACTCATCATGCAGGAACCGTATAGATTTTCATTGATGAGCGAAAGGCTCGAGCAGATCTCCCATTAATACGCATTAAACCAAGATTTGCAGAGGGTTATATTATCCCTTCTGAGTGTTAATTTCAAACATCATGGAATGTCGTTCGCGTGTCGCCGGGTTAGCGCATTCATGAAACCTCTAATTCTTAATTGCTCTTCGTCGTACCCAACACCTTCACACTTTTAAGTATGCAATAAGTAAGCTTTACTGCTAACAACTCATCATGCAACACCCATAGAGATTGTCATTAATGAGCGAAAGGATCGAGGAGATTTTTCATTCACACACATTGAACCAACATTTGCTGAGGGTTATATTATCCCCTCCAATTGTTCATTTCAAGCATCGTCTGGAGCAAACAAATGTTCTCATAAACTTATGGCACCAACTTGACAACAATTCTGTGGAGATACAATGAACATCTTCAAGCGTGAGGACCAAAACTTCTAGTGGTCCAGGGCATATTCTTACTACTCATCCCCTTCTGCCTAGAACAAAATAATTTGGACCTCTAGAATTGCTCAAGATTTCCCTTCCATTATTCCGCAACCTGCAAACAACACCCGGAATTCCGCAAATAGTGGGCTCAAGATTTCCCTTCCATTGTTCCGCGACCTGCAAACAACACCCGGAATTCCACAAATATACAAACCGACCGTTGGACTGCCCCATGATGCCCTCTTCCATTTTACGCCTTTTGTAGTCAAAATTTCCGAGACATACAATTTGACCGTCGAGCCCTCACCTCTCCTGAGAATCCCCTGTAGCCCTATTTTGAAACCTGTCTAACCGCTTTTCATACTTGGCCATTCCTTACTTGCTCTTCCCCATCCCCGTCGCCTTNATATATATATATATATATATATATATATATATATATATATATATATATATATATAAAGACATATAATTTGACCATCGGGTGCTCACCTCTTCTCTGTATCCCTTGCAACTCTACTTTCAAGCTCGTCCGACCGCTTTTCATACTTATATATATATATATATATAAGAGTCTTATTTATAATAAAAAAAGATTGTTTATAAAAACATTATTATATATATAAGGTCTTATTTCTAAGTTTGCAATTAGTAAGATTTAATGCTAAACCAAGATTTGAGGAGATCTCCCATTAATACGCATGAAACCGATATTTGTGGAGGGTTATATTATCTCTTCCGAGTATTAATTTCAAACATCATGGAATGTCGTTCACGCGTCGCCGGGTTGGTCCATTCATGAAACCTTCAATCCTTAATTTTGAAAACGAGTATGACTGATCGTTTCCCTATTCCATACTTAGCCACTTTCCTGGAATTCTGCAAATATACAAACCGACTGCTGAACTGCCACATCATGCCCTCTTTCATTTTACGCGTTTTGTAGTAAAAAATTCCAAGACATACAATTTGACCGTCAAACACTCACCTCTCCTGAGTATCCCCTGTAACCTTATTTTGAAGCCCGTCCGACCGCTTTTCATACTTGGTCATTCCTTACTTTCTCTTCCTCGTCTCCATCACCTTCACACTTGTTTATAATAAAAAATTGTTTATAAAAACACACACACACACACACACACACACATATATATAAGGTCTTATTTCTAAATATGCAATTAGTAAGTTTCAATGCTAACAACTCATCATGCAGGAACCGTATAGATTTTCATTAATGAGCGAAAGGCTCGAGCAGATCTCCCATTAATACGCATTAAACCAAGATTTGCAGAGGGTTATATTATCCCTTCCGAGTGTTAATTTCAAACATCATGGAATGTCGTTCGCGTGTCGTCGGGTTGGCGCATTCATGAAACCTCCAATCCTTAATTGTTCTTCATCGTACCCACCACCTTCGCACTTCTAAATATGCAATAAGTAAGCTTTACTGCTAACAGCTCATCATGCAACACCCATAGAGATTGTCATTAATGAGCGAAAGGATCGAGGAGATTTCCCATTCACACGCATTGAACCAACATTTGTGGAGGGTTATATTATCCCCTCCAATTGTTCATTATAATTTGGACCTCTGGAATTGCTTAAGATTTCTCTTCCATTGTTCCGCAACTTACAAACAACACCCAGAATTCCACAAATAGTGGGCTCAAGATTTCCCTTCCATTGTTTCATGACCTGCAAACAACACCCAAAATTTCGCAAATATACAAACCAACCACTGGACTGCCCCATCATGCCCTCTTCTGTTTTATGCCTTTT
The DNA here is from genome assembly GCA_009831015.1 of Picea engelmannii. NCBI lineage: Eukaryota > Viridiplantae > Streptophyta > Pinopsida > Pinales > Pinaceae > Picea > Picea engelmannii. The sequence goes on from ML877933.1 coordinate 9,432, forward strand.
GCAGTCAAAATTTCCGAGACATACAATTTGACCATTGGGCCCTCACCTCTCATGAGAATCCCCTGTAACCCTATTTTGAAACCCGTCTGACCGCTTTTCATACTTGGCCATTCCTTACTTGCTCTTCCCCATCCCCGTCACCTTCACACTTGTTTATAATAAAAAATTGTTTATAAACACATACACACACACACACATATTATAAAGACATATAATTTGACCATCGGACGCTCACCTCTCCTCTGTATCCCTTGCAACCATAATTTCAAGCTCGTCCGACAACTTTTCATACTTATATTATATATATAAGAGTCTCATTTATAATAAAAAAAAATTGTTTATAAAAACATTCTTATATATATATATATATATATATAAGGTCTTATTTCTAAGTATGCAATTAGTAAGCTTTAATGCTAAACCAAGATTTGAGGAGATCTCCCATTAATTCACATTAAACCAATATTTGTGGAGACTTATATTATCCATTTCGAGTGTTAATTTCAAACATCTTGGAATGTCATTCGCGCGTCGTCGGGTTGGCCCGTTCACGAAACCTTCAATCCTTAATTTCGAAAATGAGTCTGACCGACCGTTTCTCTATTCCATATTTAGCCACTTTCCCGGAATTCCGAAAATATACAAACCGGCCGCTGAACTGCCCCATCATGCCCTCTTCCGTTTTACGTGTTTTGCAGTCAAAAATTCTGAGACATACAATTTGACCGTCAGACACTCACCTCTCCTGAGTATCCCCTATAACCCTATTTTGAATCCCGTCCGACCGCTTTTCATACTTGGCCATTCCTTACTTTCTCTTCCCCGTCTCCGTCACCTTCACACTTGTTTATAATAAAAAAATGTTTATAAACACACACACACACACACACACATATAAGGTCTTATTTCTAAATATGCAATTAGTAAGCTTCAATGCTAACAACTCATCATGCAAGGACCGTATAGATTGTCATTAATGAGTGAAAGGCTCGAGGAGATCTCCCATTAATACACATTAAACCATGATTTGTGGAGGGTTATATTATCCCTTCCGAGTGTTAATTTCAAACATCATGGAATGTCGTTCGCGCGTCGTCGGGTTGGCGCATTCACGAAACCTCCAATCCTTAATTGTTCTTCGCCATACCCGTCACCTTCACACTTCTAAGTATGCAATAAGTAAGCTTTCTTGCTAACAACTCATCATGCAACACCCATAGAGATTGCCATTAATGAGCGAAAGGCTCGAGGAGATTTTCCATTCACACGCATTGAACCAACATTTGCGGAGGGTTATATTATCCCCTCCAACTGTTCATTTCAAGCATCGTCTGGAGCAAACAAATGTTCTCATGAACTTATGGCACCAGCTCGACAACAGTTATGTGGAGATACAATGAACATCTTCAGGCGTGAGGACCAAAACTTCTAGTGGTCCAGGGCATATTCTTACTACTCATCCCCTTCTGCCCAGAACGAAATAATTTGGACCTCTGGAATTGCTCGTGTAGGCTGTGTCCTTGAAGTTTTTTACTGTAAGGAGCTAGTCTCTTGGTGCGCCGATAAATATATTTCAGGCCAAAGAATTATTCCATTGCGGTACCACTCTCCTGTTTCTTTGTCACCTCAGGTCTTCCGCCAGATGTTAAGATTATCAGAGCCAACATTGACGTTCAGAGGAGAAGACTCCAAGTAGTTCCTAAGAAAGCATAATAATGGGTTGGACCTTTTGCCCGAGTTCCTGGAAGACCTGATGGTAGTTCCTGAAAATATCACAAGCTTGTAGGTTAGTTCATTTAGAATTCCATTATGGGAAATTGCCTGGCTATTTACAAGAATAACGGGACATAAATCCACAACAACTATTTCCTTCATGGTTCTTTATATTTTGTATTTCATAGTAAAAGAACAAGCCATTTTTTTATCAGGGGAAGCTAATTTTCCATAAAATTTGTTCCCAATTGTCAAGCTTCAAAAATGAGAAGAAATTTTATATGTCATCCTACTTGGTTTTTGCGATAGTGCATTGTTGTCCGTTTCCAAAACTGTCTCTGTCCAAGAAGGTAAACTGGGAATTCGACCCAGTAACCTTTTGGTACTAGGCCTTGTGGAAGCACAAAGCCTCACACTATTTTTATGAGGTTTTTAATGACTTTGTATTTGTTTTCAAAGTTTTATTATTAGGAAATGATGCTCCCCGCATATCTAACCAGGCAACCAAGTTTTTGGACAGGAAGGGTGCACTTGAACAAATGGAGAATTACAGTGTGATAAGGATTTTTGGCTCTAAGGAAAAACCTGCTCTCCTTCCATGTCACATTACGGACATAATGTTTGTTACAGAAATAACAGGGCAATACAACTACTGGTTACATCTATTCATGAGAAGAGAAAAAAATAGTTCATTCCTCTACCTTGGAAAGTTGGGGACTTCGTGTTGAGGAACGTCAACAAAATTGATGAATTCGCAGCCCATTTCAACAAATTGAACCTAAGATATGTTGAAAGGCTAATAGGATTTGACCCTAATGGAATTTTTTAGAACACTTACTTGTAGTTGGCCTCGACAATTCTTTTTTCCAGAGACACCTGAGCGAAAATAGAGACACTGACGACAACACTCCTACTTCTGATGCCAACGACCTAGACACATTGCAAAGCACCACTGAATTGCACAAGCAACATGGAAAAGGCCCCGATGAGAAGAGTGTTCAATCACCAGATACCACTCCCAAAAGTACGACATCCCGAAGCATCGCTCCAATGGACCACCCCAGTGAGAAAGTAACCCATAATTCTTCAAATGGAGGAGGAGATAACAACCCTCCCCACCCTAAAATTGATAGTTCTCACAAGCTTCCCATGGAGAAGAAGAGAAAAACAATTGTAGTGCAGGTGGAAAAGCCCGAAATTGAGAGTAAGAACATGGAACTTGAGACTGATCTGGATAACGTATTCCACAACCTTGATCAGCCTGGAGACGCGATCCAACATAGTCGCCCAATGGACATAGCTGATACCGAAATTTTTGACGAAGATGAATCATTTGTATTCCGGAGCGCTGTTTTTGACAACGAGTCTAAAAATTTAATTATTGAAAAGAGAGACGTAAAAAATAAGAAAGGGAAATCTCGTTTAGAGATTAACCTTGCGAACATGCGGTCGTCCCAAATCTCTCGACTTCACAGAGCAACCATAGATGCTCTTGATGATTCCATTGGAGGTATTGAGGCTGAGAATGACAGACTGAAGGACCGAGTCAAGGAATTGGAGAAAACTTTGATTCCTATGCCATTGCTTGCCAGTCCTTTAGCAATAGCCATGCCTGCCACCCTTGCAGCCAAGTTAAAAGGATCCTCCAGCCTCATCGCATTGTGTAGAGGATATGTGGAGAATAATATCAAGAAAAGAATGGAACTGATTACTGAGGCCTGAGAAACATCACAAAGTATGGCTTCCCTTGGAACGAGGGCACATGCTTTGCTTGAACATTTGCAGGCGGATTTAAAAAATGAAGAACGTTTCTATTTAGACATGGTCATACCTTTTGACACCCATGTCAACAACATGACATAAATGAGAAGAAGACAAGAAGATCTCCCCTTCCAAAACCGGATCACTTAATTAAATGTATGCTGGAAAGAGAAAGTGAAGAACCTGCATCTCATTGTCCAATCATGTGAACAAGCCATATCAAAGAAATAAAGATTATTCACAAAGCTGATCGAAATAGACTTAGCCGGAAGGACCAACGAGGTCCAAGACTCCAACTTAATCGTCAACTCTTTGCCCTTAACTAAGCAAGCCTTTGATAAACAAGTTGATATTTTTAAGGGGTTGTCTTTAGAAAAGTTTTACAACATCCTTGAATATGGTGAAGATGACGTGGACAACTGGCTAGTCGACTATTCGATACAAAATGAAGAAATTGATCAGGCTCTGCGTAATCTTTCTATCGATCTAAGAGAATTAGAAAATGAACTTTTCAACATAAAAATCCGGAATGAGATCAACGTGGCGCCCTTGAGAAGCTACATTAAAGAATGGGTCCAAAGGGCAATGAAGCAGGTCGCCGACGAAAGGTAACAGACAACTGGCACAATTCCAGTAGCCGTCGACGATAGCAATAAAAAGGCATCAACAAGCAAATAGCAAAATGGGTGATATGTACCATCATTGTAAGTCTATACTGATCACATCCTACTTTGTTTATCAATCCAGTTATTCCACTTTTTTAAATAAAAATGTCTAGCCAAAGACTGATACCTTCCAATTTCTTATTTTCAAGTATTGCTCTCTACCGTCGCCCACTTCTTTTTTCCACAGTCCTATTTCTTGTACATTTTTCTCTTATGGTCCGCGGGAGCCCCAATCCCAGTCTATATGACAAACACATTTAAATTTCTAGGAATATGTAACATGCAATATTAATTTTTGATATATTTCAAATAAAACTATTTTTATCTCCTTTTATATTTATGTGCTCATAAATTTTTATCTTCAACTATGCTGAATGTCAAGAAATTGTGTTTATTTAATTTGAATGTAACTTTATATGTGTCTTCTGTGTTTTATCTTTTTCTCATGCATATCTTTTTCTCCTGCTATGCATATAACTTTATTTGTCATGACACATATAGAGACACATAAGCCAGATGGTCTATGGAAATTGTACTTAACTCTAACCAGTTGGAAGTATACAAAAATCATTATGAATGAATTTCATAATATATTGAAGAGATAAAACATGCAAGGTAGGAACGAAAATTTTGAACATAGCAAGTCACACCACTAGAAAGAACAAAAATTTCGAATATAGCAAGATGAATTATATAGTTTCAAAAATTAAATGGGACTTTAGAGGCCACGTGTCATTTCCTGCATGGATACCACTTGTGCTTTATGCTGCTTGCCACATCTCCGCTGCAGTTTCCATCTGCCTCCGCTACTTTTTCTCCATCCTTGTGCATTTATTCCCAATTCAACCCGACATGGACTATGCTGCCATGGAACACTTGTTATATTATATATAAGTGAAATTATTTTGAAATATTTTAGTTATATTATATATAAGTGAAGTTATTTTGAAATATTTTGGTTTTATATGATTAATGATTTTATTACGCCGAAAGGCGTACACCTATTGACAATGGGCACAATTAATCACCTTTTAATCTAAAATTCTAATCTTATGGCTAACAATTGAAGATGTTGGCATACTCTTAGTCATACTCTCTAATCAATGGATGAAATTTAATGCTCATAGCTTCCTTGCATTTCTGAATACTTCCGTTACCTTGTTTACTTTTTCATATTTACTTAATATGATTAAGAAATTACTTCTCTAACCATTGATTGACAAGTTAATGATTAAGAAAAATTAATATGTATAAAACTTTGCATTGCCACGTTCCTTGAGATTAAGCGTTTGTAGCTGGACGCAGTGGAAGCTGGCGTTGGGCAGCGTTTCAGTGGCCAATACCTTTCGACGTTCTCCAGCCGCGAGTCGGTTGTGCTAGTAGAAATATCTTATCATAATATAACATATATATGAAAATTTGTTTAATGTCAATAAGAAATGAACAAATTCAATATTCTGTACGAATTATTATTTTTAATAAAATAAAATTCTACTTTAATTAATTTTTTATTTAAATAATAAAATTCTACTTTAATTTTTTTTATTTAAATTTAATTTAAATTTAAAGTAACAGAAATAAACAAGTGTTACGTTTAAAAAAAAACCTCGATGGTTAAGATGGGTTTTGGAGCATCGGAATATTTTGGTACGAGAAAACCAATTACAATGCATATGCTATGCACTGACTAATCAGAAACCTGAAACTTTGGATTGGTGCCTGGAGATTCTGTCACGATGCAAAATTTACTAAAATCTCCGAGAAAATCTCAATCTCAGCCATGGTACCGATTCATATTAACACGATTGGCTTGTTTATTAAATCCCTTCCCTCCAGCTTCAAACTATCTTTAACATCCCAGATCTTAAGAGCAGTTACTACTCAAATTGCGCTCAAAGAGCCCAAAATCGATGCAGAGATTATCAGACTATGCACACAGGGGCAACTGATAGAAGCACTGGACACTTTGAAAGCGACAAACAGACAGGTTCAAATCCATACATATGTTTCTCTTGTACAGTTATTGACAGATAAGAGGGCCCTTTCAGAGGGCAAATTACTCCATACTCATGTGTTCTCAACTGGGCTTCAGACTGATATATTTCTAAGTACCAAGCTTGTAAACATGTATGTCACATGCAACAGTCTGGTTGATGCACGATTACTGTTTGACAAAATACCGAATAGAAATGTCTTTTGTTGGAATGCAATCCTGAGAGGATATACAAAGAATGGAGTGTTTGAAGAAACACTCAGACTTTACCACCAAATGCTTAAAGATGGCATAAAGCCAGACCGTTTTACATTTCCTTATGTTCTTAAGGCATGCGGTGGCATGTTGGCTCTGGAAGAAGGCCTGGAGGTTCATGATCTGGTCGTTTCATTTGGGCTTGAATCGGAGATTGTGGTGGGTAGTGCTCTTATAGATATGTATGCCAAATGTGGTTGTTTAGAGAATGCACGCCGAGTGTTTGACAAAATGCCTGAAAGAGATATTGTCTCCTGGAGTGCAATGATTGGCGCGTCTGTGCAAAATGGGCACTGTGATGAGGCATTGAAATTGTTTCGGGATATGGTGTGGTCAGGTGTGAAGCCTGATCCGGTCATGATTGCCACGGTTTTGCCGGCATGTGCCCGTTTGGCAGCTCTGTATCAGGGAATGGAAATTCACAAGCACATAATTATAAATGAATTCCAGTATGATATTTATGTGCGTAATGCCCTTATAGACATATACACAAAATACGGAAGCACAGAGGATGCACACCACGTGTTTGACAATATGCCAGAAAGGGATGTAGTGTCCTGGAGTTCCATGATTGCGGGGCATTCACAGAATGGGTATAGTGATGAGACCTTGAAGCTATTTCGGCAAATGAAACTGGCAGGTGTGAAACCTAGCTCGGTCACCTTTGCTAGTGTTCTTCCTGCATCTGCTCAGTTGGCTTATGTTAAACATGGGAAGGAGATACATAATTATGTGATTAAGACTGGGCTGGATTCCGATGTTTTTGTGGGAAGTGCCCTTATAGATATGTATTCAAAATGTGGGAGTTTAGATATCGGACGAAGAGTGTTTGATGGGATGTTATGTAGAGATGTGGTCTTGTGGAATTCAATGATTGCTGGCTATGCTCAGAATGGCCATTGCATTGAGGCTCTGAATCTTTTTCGCCAAATTCAACAGGCTGGCATGAAACCCAACTCAGTCACCTTAGTGAGTATTCTCCCTGCTTGTGCTCGCTTAGCAACTTTGCAGCAGGGAAAGGAGATTCATACTTACATAGTTAAAGGTGCATTTGATTCAGAGATTGTTGTGGGAAGTGCATTGGTAGACATGTATGCGAAATGTGGGACTATGAATATAGCCCAAATAGTGTTTGACAGAATGCCTCACAGAGATGTTGCGTTATGCAATGCCACGATTTCTGGTTATGTTCAGAATGGGTATAGCAATGAGGCCTTTGAACTCTTTCGGAAAATTGAACACGGAGGCATGAAACCTGACTCGGTCACCTTATCCAGCATTCTTCCAGCATGTGCCTACTTTGCAAATCTGCTGAAGGGAAAGGAAATACACAATTACATAATGCGAAATGGTTTTGACACTGATGTGTCCATAGGAAATGCCCTCCTACACATGTATGCCAAATGTGGGAGTATAGAGATCGCACATTCTGTCTTTGACAGAATGTGTGAAAGGGATGTGGTTTCATGGAATGCAATTATTGCAGGGTATGGAGTGCATGGAGATGGTGATGTTGCACTGAAATTGTTTCAGCAAATGAAAAATACAGGCATACAACCTGATTATATCACTTTTGTTGCTCTTCTCTCTGCCTGCAGCCACGCGGGCTTGGTGGATAAAGGTTGGCAATACTTTAATTCAATGAGACAAGACTATGAAATCATACCAAGGATGGAACACTATGCATGCATGGTTGACCTTCTTGGCCGAGCTGGGCTGCTGGATGAGGCACGAGACTTCATTGAGAAGATGCCATTAAAACCAGCTGCAGATCTGTGGGGGAGTTTGCTTGGTTCCTGCCGTGTCCA
>WSFP011471660.1:0-17625 GCA_009831015.1 Picea engelmannii
AAGGTAGACCATTCTACTTGACCAATACTCAGAGTGGTTGCCAAGAATAATGATTGTCCTAGAACATTCCCCCACATTGGCCACAAGGGGAATCGCTAGATATGGTACATCAACAATATATTAGACCATTTTAATTAAGAAAATCATTGTCCAATATGGACCATTTTCCGAACTAGAAAATGCATGTCTGTCATAAATCTCGAACCACTTTCCAGAATGGAATGGAACTGCCCAACCTGGACCATTTTCCAAACTGGAAAATGATTGTCCATAAATCAATAGCATATCAGTAATCCCTCCTAACCTGGTAGTAATCATTTCCTTTTTCAATAAGGAATTCATCCCCATGAGCCCCAGCTTGTCCCTTAAGTACACAAACTTGTCATCTTGGACAGAGGCTTTACCAAAATATTTTTTATCTTCTCATCTGTGGAGATATACTAGGGAACCAATTATCCCCTCTGGACTTTATCACAGAGAATATAATGCTTGATCTCAATGTGCTTCGACCTATCAAGGAACAATGGGTTATCTGAAAGCTTCACATAGCTCTAATCATTACAATATATCATGGTTGAATTCAACACATGATTAGACAGTTCAAAAACCAACTTACTGAGCCACACTGCTTTCGTACAAGCATCACAAGCTACAATATACTCTACTATTGTAGTGCTAAGTGAAACTGACTTTTGTTTCCTTCTAGCCCATGAAATTGTGGAAAATATAAAACTAAAACATATCCAAGTAGCACTTCTTCTTTCATCTGCACTCCCTACCAAATATGAATCAATAAATCCATGCAACAGTATATCATAGCTTAAACATCCCACAAAACAAATATATGGTTAAGTATTTTCCAAATACATTAACGAGCCAATCAATTGTTGATACAGAGATGAGTCCATTGGATTAGAGTCTCTCAACTTATTCAGATATATCATCATGGGATCTTTCCATGGATTAGCAATCCATCATCCCAGTCTTCTAAGTAACCATTCTGATACACTTTATCTATCATAGGAAGTTTTCACCATGCTTTTGTTGTATATGAGATACTTTGCATCAAGTTGTTTGAATCCATACAAGGTCTTCTTCCATTTGCATACATGGGTCTCTTTCTGGTATAAGCTTCTCTCTCAATTTGCTTTCTTGGGAAGAACAGTCTTTTACATGTAAATTTCAATCAATGGATACTGCAAGAGGTATATCTGGTTTGCTAGAACAAGTTGTCGTCGTAGTCTTCTGGAAGAACCTCTAGTTCTAAATCTCACAATGTTTCCATTCATAAGTATTTTTCACATTTTTTTGCATACATTTTTCTTCATCGCAACTTCCATTTCTTCTTCTTGATTTCTTATAGTGGGTTCAAACCAAGCCGGTAGTCTTATGATTCTTGGTATAATCACTGGTTGTTCTAGATTTTCTTTCTTTCCTGGAATCTTCATGTTCCTCTTTAGATTTTAGTTCTATGGAGTCTTCTATAGATTCCATTTCATTCCTTCTTGAATATTCCAACTTCTTTCATTCATCGTAGGAACATAGATGTAGATGGACAACCAAGGATACCTAAGACTTTTTTTCGAAGAAGACTTATTCTAGAGTCAAACTGAATACGTTTTTCTTATCATGGTTGCTACTTTCAATGGGGAACATGGCCATATACTTTATAATATGCATGGATTCTTCAATGGATCATATCATTTAGGATTATCTCCCTCTTAATCCTCGATTCATGCATGAATGCATGCTTTTCTTTTGGAATTATGTAATCGACTCCCTCCATCTAAGAGAGTCCATGCTTCTATTTGCATCCTTATTTCCTTATGAAAAGTGTCACAAGTCTTATTCTAATTTCCTCTTTATTACTGACTCCTTTCTAATTTTACTCCTTCTGGGTCTCTTCAACTTTGATTTTTTTCAGCCTATCTGGTCATTGTTACTTATATAATATATTCCTCAAAAATTTGTCAACGTACTTCATCTTCTTGTAGTCATCGTAATAGCAATCCTTATCTTGTTATTATTCCATAGGTATTGTTTCACTGACCATCTTTTCTTCTAAGAAATAGATATGCATGATATGTACAGGAACTATGTAAACATGGTATGTACAAGAACTATGTTATAGAAGAATATTGTTACCTTGACTAGAAGAAGAAATTTTTTTTATCCTACTTGGATTTCTTTGAGGGTTCCCTTTCTTAGGAAATTGTTGTTTCATATGTTTCCTTCCTTTTCTTTAACTCAGGAAAATGGTTCCTGTAGTGATCATATTTTAGATAATTGAAGCATTGTATTTTTGACATATAATTTTCTTGATTTGGTTTCTTCCTTAAGACAAACTTCCTCTTATTCCTGAAATTCTTGAATTTTGTTGTGAATGCTTGATCATCATATTTATTTTGGTATTTATCTTTTGTGCTAATCCTTGATTCTTCTTGTGCACAGCAAGTCCAAAGTTCTTCAAATGTGGGACACTCCTTTCTTGTGTTCATGCTTGCGGAAAATGCATCCCATGTCTTGGGAAGGCCATTGAGTACTATATTTACAAGTTCATTTTCTGAAATGATTTCTTCAATGGCTTGTAGTTGATCTCTTAACTGAGAGATTATTACAAAGCATGATGTTATGTTGTCATCATCATTCATTTTCATGTCATGGAGCTCATTCTTCAAATTCATTACTTATATAACGTTTCTGACTGGGAAGAGGTTAGTTAGGGCATCGTACATCTTCTTAGATGAGTCAATATGAGAGATGTAGGGTATCAAGTGGTATTTTACATATTCCACTATAATACTCATGGTGTTGATGCCATTTTCCTTGAACTTCTCCATAACTTCAACATTCTAAGGTTCCTTCTCTTTTCCTGCTTTAAATTGTGGTTTCATGATCTTGCCTTTCACGATATCCAACACTTTATTCTTAGCAAGGATGAGGTCAATCCTTGTCTTCCATGCTCTGAAGTTAGAAGCCCCTTCTAACTTGTTTTCTAACTTCATAGAGTAAGTCGTGACTGCTTTGACTTGGTCAACCTTTGAATTTGACTTGGTCAACCTTTGACTTTGACCAAAAACTCAAACTTTACGCCTTGGCTTACTGAGAGTACCAGGAGGTGTGCTAGGCTAGGGCATTGTTGGCACTTGGTTATGGAAGGAAGCGAAGAACAAGGAAGGAAAGGTAAAAAGCGAGCTTCGTGGGAGACACAGTAACTGTCACTAAGTCGAAGTGAGAAAAAGAGCAGGAAGGATGGAGCAAAGTACGGAAAAGCAAGTCATTGGACGAGAAGATTAGGGATGACAGATCAGAAAGGAAGAAGGATCTTGGACAAATTAGCAAGCAGAAAAATCCATCATTGGATTCTTTGGAGCACCACGAGATGAAGAAGGAAAGACAGGTTGGCAAAGCCCGTAAAAAATAGGTCAGGTTGACCTAGGGTTTTAGACACCTAGGGTTTTGGTAATTAGGATTTTGACACCTAGGTTTCGACCTGAGGCTGTCGGTGAGGGATTTTAATATATAAATAGAGGTCGAAAGGACCTAGGTCATGTCGGTACTAGTGTTGGGTATTGATATTGATTATTGTTGGTTAAGAGAGTACTGTACTGTGAGAGAGAGGAGTGCTGAGAGTGAGAGCCTTCTGGTATTGTAAGATCTTCAGTTGGGTTTGAAGATCAAGTCCTACAGCTGGGTGCGCAGGAAGGTGGGAGACAGAAAGAAGAAGAGAGAAGATCTGTTGACTAAGAGTGCAGATCAGAACTGTAAGATTTACCTTAATATATCATAAGCATAGTTTTATGGACGTAGCCCTAGAGAGAGGGTGAACCATGTATATCTTGTATTATGTGTGTCTGATTGCTGCTTGGATCTCTGTCATTGTTATACTATTAATTGCATTATTTTGTTAGATCAGATGTATGGCTGCGCAGAGTAGACCTAACTAATAAAGAGATATATGAATGTTGCATTATTATTGTATTAGTTCCACTTGATATTCCCCTAGTTGTAGACATCTTTGTCCTGTAAACCCCCTCTTAGCTACTTCGGGTGAGACTGCATCTGCTTCACAGGTGTTGTCGAAAGGGCCAGTAGTTAGGGCTTCTTGGTGCGCTCTTGGAGTGAACCCTGGGTCTGCCCCTATGCCAACAAATGGTTCTGTTGTCAGGACAGGACTCTATGTAAAGGAATGTCAAGGTGGTTCCCATCGAAGACAGAGATTCAGAAGTGGATAGAGGATCAAGAGAAGGACTTCACAGAATCCCAGAGCAAGAACGCTAAACTGAGTACTAAAGATTGGCTACAAAGATACATTTTCACCGACATTCACAAGATCTTCTTTGGGGGAATCCACTAGGAGTTGTTTGAATGGTTGGCTAGGTTAGTCGATACCCAATTTGAGATCAGATCTAGACCTCCTGTGGTATGGAAGTCGAAGTTGATTAAGGCTAAGAGAGTCGAAAACGTTGTATCCAGGGTTGTAGATCACTGGTTCGATAGTACCATTGGAGGGTATATCACCGAGTTTGTTGTTGACAGAACAGAATCGTATATCCAAGCCAAGAGATACTTTTTCGAAGGACCTAGAGGAAAATTTGTGCACTTTCGGAAGCTGAGAATCAAGATGTTGTTGCATGAAAATAACATCTTGAAGATGCGGTAGATTGATCGGACCTGAAAAGGCTAATGTTCAAGATCTCAGATAGCGACAACGACATAGAAGCTAGACATACACGCAGTGGGAAAGTATTTTGAGGGGTTCACCTTGAGAAATTGTTTAAGAAAAACTACGAAGAAGAGGGTTTCTGCAGTGGAGAAGAAGTAGATCTAACCGATGAAGAACATTCAGAGCCCACCAAAACAGAAGAAGGGGAAGCTAAAGAACTTCGCCAAAGCGAGCCAGAAACCTCAGGAACTGCGCAGGTTACTGAAGTAAGTAACATTAACCCTCATGGTATTTAAATAGCACTTAGCTATCAAAATAGTCAGAACCACAAAAGTCCTCAGAGTACTGTTACTGGTAGCTTAGCAGCTATTCAGACAAGAAGTCTATTCAGCTCTATGGCAGATGAAATGAGGCTCCCTATCTTTAGAGGAGATGGATCTGAAGATCTAGATCAGCATTGGTTTATGTGTGAAGTCGTATGGAATATTAAAAGTATCACTGACGAAGCCATCAAGAGAACTCAGTTCAGCACTACGCTATGGGACCGCGCACTAAGCTGGTACATGAAACTTGTCCAAGGACTGGCGCAACCTAAGCCACTAAACGAGATCAAGAATGCATTGGTTATAGAGTTTAAAAAACCTAAGTCAGAGTCACAATGTATTACAGAGATAAAAGAGATCAAACAAAAGGTAGCATAACCTGTTTGGGAGTTCGACTAGAGATTCAAGACCCTAACAGGCTGATTAACTTTTCAGATCCCCGATGAACAGAACAAAGAATGGTTCATCGTTGCATTGTTACCACACATCAGAGTCCCTCTGATGCAGCAAAATATTGCATCGCAGCATAATCTTTGTAGACAACCATGAATCTTGAATCAACACCTATGGGAGAATCTAGCTCAGGCATGATCCAGATCTTGAGCCAGCTGACTAGTTTATCTCTGTAGGTTGAGGATATGAAGAAAGATAAGGGAAAGGACAAAAGAGAAGATATCTGGTGTGTAAGATGCAGATTTGAAGGTCATGATAAGAAACATTGTCCCTTATTCCATGAGTATTTGGCCTTAGGAGCATCGATCCCCTTGAAGCAAGTTAACCTACCCTGGTGCAATGTATGCAGAAATAGGCATCGCCCAGGTGAGTGCTATTACATGCAGAATTCTGTTCAAACATCCACAAACTTATACTACACATTTTGTAAATCAGTGGGGCATGATGATCGATATTGCAGATCTTACAATCTCATGCATGAGAGGTCGAGGGACATATACAAGATCCAAGGCAAAGTACACCAAGAAGGAAATAATGCACAGTATAATTCTTTAGGAAGAGGAAGTTTCAATCCTTGTGGTGGATACAGAGGACGAGGACAAGGAGGAGGTATGGGTCAAGGCCGAGGAAAAATTATCTGTTATAACTGCGTCCAGCCAGGACACTTAGCAAGGGATTGTCAGAATCCTTACACAACCTGTAGTTATTGTAACTCCTTCGAGCATGTCATAGAGGAATGCCCTGCGTTACTGGCTAAGCTTCAGGAAAGATGAGGACCATAGCAGAACCCACAAGTACAACTGATATATGTTGAACCTCGCAGAAACGACCCTAGAGTCATTGTCATTACTCAAGGAGGCACTGCTACAGGAGAAGACAGGGAAGCACAAGGAAATAATGCAGACGACCATGGAGTCAGGAAAGCTGAGGAGAAGACTCAGGATTTTTATGCAAAGAAAGAAAGACGAATCTTTGAGGGGGCAAGAAAAGAGTTCAAAGGAGATCAAGGATCCTCATCTAGAATGCAAACATAAATCAAAGAGTATGGCATGCCTTAGGTGTTTGATCAATCTGCATCACCAACAGAAGAAAATGAGGTAAGAAAACTCATGGAATTTTTGTGCACTTTCATTAAGTTGATTCAAGATAAAAGCGTTGTACAAGAATTACAAGATTTAATCAGGCAGTATGAGCTAGGAAAGGTAGACCCCTTGCTGAACAGGGAAGTACACCATATTGGTAAGAAGAGAAGAAAAAATAAAGAATTACACCTGAATGCTCAAATAGGAGAATATGATATAGACTATGTGGTCCTCGACTTAGGGTCAGAGGTCAACATCATGACGAAGCAAACCTGGGCAATGATGGGAAAACCCAAGCTGATATATTCACCTATCAGGCTTCGCATGGCTAATCAACAAGCTATCATCCCGTTTGGATGATTGGAGCATGTCCCTGTGGACATCGATTGAGTTAGAACCTTTGCAGACTTTGAGGTAATTGAAATTGTTGATGATAGCTACCCTTACCCTGCATTACTAGGAATTAATTGGACCTTCAACAATTCTACTGTGGTCGATTTAAAGAAAAGATGCATGAAATTTGAAGGAGATGGCCTTAGGGTCATTGCACCCTTAGATCTAGATGAAGGTATGCGGTATACAGATCCCATCAGAGAAGAAGACTATGCATATGAGCTAGAAAACATCTATAAACTAATAGCCAGACAGTAGGATTACATTAACCCTACTGCCAATAGGAATCTAAGCTGGCGAAGTGACAGCGCATGTTCATTAGATTCAGAAGAAGCATTGGAGAACTGGTAGAACTAGATGTATGAAGTATCCACAAGGAGATGTGCTCGACTGACCAGAGAAGTTCGTTGGATTGGTACAACAACAAGTAACTTACCTACCTTTGACGGTCTGAATCCTTTAGAATCCTTCTTGATGTACTTTGAAACAATTGTACCAACATAGCAGAGGTTGTTGTCTATGGATGAGGCCCTGAAAGCTACACCAGCAAGATGGTGGGGGACGCACAAAGGAAACATCACAGACTTGACACAATGTCAAACCTTGATGACAGCGTGGTTTTCAACACAAGTAGGAAGCTGCGAAACAAGGTACACAGGTCGAAGTTGCCCAAAGGACCATGTATGAAGCTGTGAAGAGGCCTGGAGTGACATTCCTCTAGAACAATGGGTACATAGATTCATTAACATGCTAGACACGATCCCTAGTACCTTCAAGCGGAGCTACGCCTCGTCACTTCAGATTGGGAAGGTATGATCCAGAATTTTGTAACCACCTTTTTGTTTGACAGTGAATTTCCTTCTGTATACCAAGCATTATAGATTGTGAGACAGAACGTATTTAAGGAGGCATCTGGCCTCACTTTGGAGCAAGAAGAGGATGAATGGACTGTGCCATTCCAGAAATTGCAAGAATGTTACCACATTAATGTCGAGGAAGATGATGATCTGAGGAAGGTAAACATTGTTGAGACAGAAGGCCATAGGAATGTGGAATGACCAGGAGTTGAATTTCCATTCATTGGATAGCCGATCAAGATAAAGAAAGTTAATATTGGGATAGAGGAGACACCGAATCTTTCCAATGTCAGAGATTATTGGGATGCTTCTACCATTGACAAAATTACAGAATTATTGCACGAGTATCAGGACTTGTTTCTGACCAAGTTCATTGATATGAAGGGTATCAAAGGACCTATGGGAGAAATGAGAATACCTTTGAAACCAGATGAGAAGCCAGTCAAGCAAAGACCCTATAGATTGAATCTGAAATATAAGGAAAAAGTGAAGATTGAGATTGACCGAATGCTGGAAGCAAGGATTATT
Organism: Picea engelmannii; assembly: GCA_009831015.1. NCBI lineage: Eukaryota > Viridiplantae > Streptophyta > Pinopsida > Pinales > Pinaceae > Picea > Picea engelmannii. Next base: position 8,303 of record WSFP011471660.1, read on the forward strand.
GAACATGTCGAAGAGTCAGAGTGGATCAGCCCTATGGTGGTACAAGACATGAAGATAGGAGAAATCAAGATCTGTGTGGACCTCAGGAAGTTGAATGATGCCTGTCTACATGACCCCTTCCCTACACCATTCACAAATGAAGTGTTGGATAACGTGGGAGGCCAGGAAGTATACTCTTTCACATACGTCTTTTCAGGATACCATCAGATTCGCATTGCCAGGGAGGACCGTCATAAGACTACATTTTCCACGGAGTGGGGATCCTACCAATATACAATAATGCCATTTGGATTGAAGAATCTACCAGCCATCTTTTCTACGGTGGTGGTCGAAGCGTTCAAATAATTTTTTCATAAATTTTTAGAAGCATACTTTGATGACTGGATTGTTTTTAGCTTCTTGAAAAATCATATTGAATGTCTAAGGCTAATGTTGGATAAATGCAGGAAATGTCAAACTTCTTTGAATCTGAACAAGTGCATCTTCTTATCACCATTTGGGGTATTATTAGGTCATATTGTATGCAAGCAAGGATTATTGGTGGACCCATCCAAAATTGCAATTATAGTTGATTTGCCACCTCCTACTTCAGTCAAACAAATGCACAATGCGCTAGGACATACTGGCTATTACAGGAAATTTATCAAAGGATATGCTCAGATTACTGCGCCAATGGAGAATTTATTAAAGAAAGACTGTCATTTTGGTTGGTCAGAAGAATGCCAGCAGAGCTTCGACACATTGAAACAAAAGATGGTAATTGTGCCTATTCTGGTCTTTCCAGATTGGAGTAAGGAATTTCATGTGCATGTTGATGCATCTTCTATTGCATCAAGAGTAGTACTGGCACAACCTGGATAAGGGGACATTGATCATCCATTATAATTTGTCAGTCGAAAGCTATCCACAGCTGAAATCAATTACACTACTACAAAGAGAGAAGGATTAGCCATGGTGTATACATTACAGAAATTTCGACACTACTTGTTGGGAGGACACTTTAAAAAGTTTACTGATCACTCTACGTTGAAGTACCTAGTCAACAAGCCAGTATTTGGGCGTTGAATATGTAGATGGATTCTCTTGTTTCAAGAATATGACTTTGAGATCATAGTTAAACCAGGAAGAATGAACAAGGGACCTTACCACCTGTCGAGGTTGGAACATGACGAAGAACCCACCAGTTTGGAGGATACATTACCATATGCACAAATGCTCACCATTAGGAAGGTGGATGACTACTTCACAGACATAGTCCAGTTCCTTTCAACAGGAATAGCTCCAAGTAAGTATACAATTTCCCAGAAGAAACAACTAGTGGTGCGCGCTGCATATTTTTCACTAATAGTTGGTCAGTTATATAAGATGGGACCTGATGAGATACTAATAATATGTGTGATGGAGGTAGAGTGCCCACTGATCTTTGCAGAATCTCATGAAGGCATCGTAGGAGGACATTACGCAGGGAAAGAAACTACGCAGAAGGTTCTGCAAGCTGGCCTTTGGTGGCCTATGTTACACAGAGATGCTAAAGAGTATGCCAGAGCATGTGATGTATGCCAAAGATTTGGAAGACCATCTTGAAGAGATGAAATGCCCTTATCACCACAGATGTCCCTACAAGCATTCAAGAAATGGGCCATTGACTTCGTGGGACCTATAAACCCACCATAGAAGCACACAGGAGAAAGGTATATTATTACTATGACAAAATACCTGACTAGATGGGCTAAAGCCAGAGTAGTCAAGGACTGTAGTGCAACTATAGCCGCACAGTTTATATTTGATGACATAATAACCAGGTTTGGATGCCCTAAGACCCTTATGAGTGATCAAGGTACACACTTCATCAATAAGACAGTGGAAGCCCTAACTGAAGAATTTGCAGTCCACCATCAGAAAAGTACACCTTACCACCCACAGGCAAACGGAATGGTTGAAGAATTCAACAAGATCTTGGAGACATCATTGACAAAGATTTGCAACCTAAAAAAGGGATGATTGGGATTTAAGAGTACCAGTAGTACTTAGGGCTTATAGAACTACTTGCAAGAAATTAACAATTCAGACCCCCTTCAAGTTGGTTTATGGTCTTGAAGTTGTTGTCCCAATGGAGTACATGGTACCAAGCTTAAGAATTGTTGCATTTATAGACATGGAGGATACCGACATTGTTCATGAGAGGCTTGCACAGTTGGTTGACTGGAAGAAGACAGATTCATTGCAAGATTCCAGCATCAAATTCAGAAGGAATGTGAAAAGGCCTATCATGACAGGCACATCAAGAAGAAGGCACTTAAGCAAGGTGATTTAGTAATGATGTATGACAGTAAGTTTGTCAAACACCCGAGGAAGTTCAGAACGCATTGGCTTGGACCATATGAGGTCGCTTATGTTACAGAAGGAGGAGTTGTGTAGTTAAAGACATTGAAGGGAGACTAGAAGGAAGGATTGGTGAATGGGATTCGGCTGAAGTTGTACTATGACAACCAGCTGCCTCGTATCTCTCATTAAACGTAGGAGGAAAAGGGTTCAGGTACCAGGTGTAGTTGAAACTGGGTACCAGACACAGAAAAGATAGTCTACACAAGGTTGGAAAGGAGGCATAAATCAGAAAGTAAGGGTTGCACTGCACAGTCCAAAGTCGAAGTAAAACAAGAGGATTAGAGCTCAAGTGCCTCGGGACAAGTCATAGGTGAGTGTTGGGGGCCTGTTGGCCCTTGGTTATGGAAGGAAGTGAAGAACAAGGAAGGAAAGGTAAAAATAAATCTTTGCAAGAGACACAGTAACTGTCACTGAGTCGAAGTGAGCAAAAGAGCAGGAAGGATGGAGCGAAGTACGAAAAATCAAGTCGTTGGATGAGAAGATCAGGGATGATGGATCCAAAAGGAAGAATTATCGTGGACAACTCAACAAGTAGAAAAATCCATCATTGGATGCTTTGGAGCACTGCGAGATGAAGAAGTAAAGACAGGCTGGCGAAGCCTGGAAAAAGTGGGTCAGGTTGACCTAGGGTTTTATACACCTAGGGTTTTGGTAATTAGGCTTTTGACACCTAGGTTTTGACCTGAGGCTGTCGATGAGGGATTGTAATATATAAATAGAGGTCGAAAGGACCTAGGTCATGTCGGTACTAGTGTTGGGTATTGATATTGATTGTTGTTGGTTAAGAGAGTATTGTATTGTGAGAGAGTGCTGAGAGTGGGAGCCTTCTGGTATTGTAAGATCTTTAGCTGGGTGTGAAGATCAAGTCCTGCAGTTGGGTGCACAGGAAGGTGGGAGATAGAAAGAAGAAGAGAGAAGATCTACTGATCATAACTGTAAGCTTTACCTTAATATATCATAAGCACAGTTATGTGGATGTATCCCTAGAGAGAGGGTGAACCACGTATATCTGGTGTTATGTGTGTGTGATTGTTGCCTGGATATATGTTATTGTTATACGATTAATTTCATTATTGTGTTAGATCAGATGTATGGCTGCGCAGAGTAGACCTAACTAATAAATAGATATATGAGTGGTGCATTACTATTGTATTAGTTCCACTTTATATTCCCCTGGTTGTAGACATCTCTGTCCTACAACCCCCCTCTTAGCTACTTCAGGTGAGACTGCATCTGCTTCGCAGGTGTTGCCGAAAGGGTCGATAGTTAGGACTTGTTGGTGTGCTCTTGGAGTGAACCCTGGGTCTTCCCCTGTGCCAACAGGCACACTAGGATATCCATTAATTAGGTCAAGCTCTTCACTTAAGGTGTAACATCCCCGACCACCCAGGTCGAGCCATGCTACTCCATAGAACCACTCTTTCTAAGTTCTAATACTAATTTTGTAGCATACCCATAGACCTGTCAATTTATGCCCCACGGAACTCTTGCGAAACATCATACATATAAAACCTAACAGACAATTACATTATGCTAATACACAAGTTAATGCGGAAATAGAAGTAAGCATATACATACAACATATGCAGGCAAAACTCATAAATATAGACATGTACAAATACACGACATGAAAATGAACACATAAATGGTACTTCTCTTTTTATAGAAGACCACAAACTGTGTGCAGACCTTCCACGAACATCCCAATCTTAGACCACCTTGCTCTTCACTCTCAGCAGTGGGTCACCCCCAAGCTGGGACTAAAATCCACTGGGGTAAAGGGATTCCTAGGCTAGGCTAAGATAACAGGAAGTTGCACAATCAATAGGAAGGATTTTGTCCCAGTATCCAACTCACACTAATAGCATGCAACCTCTCATTCCCCACATGTATGTCCTACCCTAGGAAGTGTGCCCCTTCTCTTCTCAACACTCCTTTGGCTACCCCACTTCCCTTCCATGGCTTCAACAATAGGTCGGACAGGAATTCTCATAGCACTATAGTTTCCATTGGGCTCCCTCAAGGAAAATCACTTCCCCAGCAACCTCTCTCACCTGGAGAGAGTTTCTTACAGACCTGAAAACCTGCTTCTTCATTCCATGAGCCTAAAAAACCGCCTCCTCTTCAAACTCACAGGCCTGACAACCTGCTTCTTCAGTCCAACTCCTTAGTCAATCGAGTAAGGGTGATGGAAGCATCATAGCTCAGGTATAGAACAGATGATGGAAGCAATCCACGCTCGGGAAAGGAACGGTGATGGAAACAACAGTAAACCATTAAGGCACGGTATGGGATCAAGAAAAGTACAGGTGTGTTGTGCTTCACAGGAAAAGTACGGGATAGATCAAGGTGCTTGCAGGTTCCATAGGTGCGTGTAAGTTGTAGAGGTCGACGATGGATGGGATGGCTTTGTGCGTTAGTGCGTGAGTGAATGGGGAAAGATGGAAAAAGGGCCTATTTTCCCCCACTTATATTTGCATGCACCATGATTGGCACATGGATCTCCTGGAGCTCATTTCTCTCCACTTGGGATTCATTCCCTCTTCCCTGAGACTTAGGATAAAACAATTATCCTCACCATAGACTTTAGGAAATAATAATATAATATTCCTTTTAGAGTTAAGCCCTCAATAATATAAATACACGTAGCAATGTATTTATATTAATGATATGAGTGTTTACATATACAAAAATAGGTTCACTGGCCTAAAGAATCTAGGCTCTCAGGCCTAATCATCACATAAGCCTCCTAGATTATAATCACTTGGCTCACCAACCTATAAAACATGTTTACAATTCATCTGGGGCTCAGCCTTGGGGTATTACAATCCCCTCCCCTTATTTATGCACTATCCTCAGTGCATCTTATTTACATATTACATCAATATTTTCAAAAATATTTAAAAATATGCGGGTATTCTACTCACATAGCATCTTCATGCTCCCAAGTTGCATCCTCGGGACCGTACCAGGTCCATTGGACCTTTACTAGATCTATGGCTTGATTCTAGAGCTTCTTGATCTTCCAGTCCAATATGCACACCAGATGCACTTGAAAAGCGCCTTCTTGCTCCACCTGAATCATATTCCAATCAATAAGTGATTGTCATCGTGTATATACTTCTTGAGCAATTATACGTGGAATACATTAATAATATACATAGATGCAGGTAGTGAAAGCATATAATATGCAATTCTAATCCTCTCTAGGATTTCAAATGGCCCACAATAATGAGCTTCCAACTTGGAACAATTTCCCAACTTCAGGGAACTTATGTCGGCCTTCATTTTCAAGAATACATGATCACCTACATAGAATTCCCTATGAATTCTGGCCTTATCAGCATATATGTTCTTCCTATCTTGAGAAGCCTTTAAATTATGATTTATTTTTTACATATGATCTTCCATTTCCCTGAGAAACTCTATCCCAACTACTACTCTATATGCTCGATTGTCCCAGCTTATTGGTGTGTTGCACTTTCTACCATAAAGTGCCTCAAATGGGCTCATCTTCAAAGATGCTTGGTACCCATTTGTTATCACTCCAAGAAACTCTTTGAGGTTGTAGGTCAAATATGCTTGGTAACTTAAAGTAAACTTTTTTTTGTGTTTTTGTGTGTGTGGATCAATGGGATAACTCAACTGCAGTATGGCCTCCAGACAGTCAAAATGAATAATCAAATGAACCAATGCTCTCAAGGATCAATAATCAGACAATAGCTTTAAAATGGGTGAAAAAATCTATACTTATTAACCAAAACCACAGATGTGATGGGTCAAATCATATAGTGAAGAATACTATTAAGTCAAACCTATGAACTGACTAATGAGATGACAGTCATTTAGCAGTTAAAACAAGCTTGAAATAAAGTACAGAAGAAAGGATGGAAATCTGATATCAATAGAGAGAGAAAATTGTGATTTGTATTATCATATAAAAAGTCTATTCAAAATAGTATAGTTCCTGTATCCAAAATCGAACCCTTACTTTATCAAAATGATAAGTATTTATAACCTTTACAATAGATCTCAGATCCCTGAAAAATGGATCTGGATTTCTAAATATAGAAAACAGAGTGCAAACTAATTACAATCAGGTAGTTGAAAATCCATTTTATATGAATCGAACTATCTTCAAAAGGTCTTTGACATCTGGTCTTTATCATGATGCACCCCTGATGTGTCTCTGATGTGTTGACACATGTCTTCTAAACTGAAAACTTTAAAAAGATGTGAACAAATTTTTAGTTGACCATTTAAGCATTCACCTCCTATATCTCCACGAATCTTTGAAACCAAATATTTCATGATTTGGTGATTAATTTTTTGATGCCCTCTTATCTTTTAAATCACCCAAAAATCGCTCTGTTCGAGCTCAAAATCTTCAAAATTCTTTCTCTGTGGTTTCACCAGCTATTCCACCTTAGAATTTACTAATTAGTCGATGAAAGCTCTGCTTTTCAATGGCTAATTGGTTATAATTGTGCCTCTTGTGCTGGTGAAAATTCTGTTTTAATCAAAAGGAAAACCTTTTGTGTTCATGGTTCCTCATGGCTCGATTTTCATACAACCTGATACCTTTTGACCTATCAAAAATCCAGAACGCAACTATCCTTACCAAATCTGTTGTACACGCATTCTTTGCCTGCAAAATCGGGCATTTAGACTCGGTTCTTGTGTGTAGACTTGTAACTTCTCTGTGGCTTAATATGAGAATTAGACATGTGTATATCGATTTATACTTTGACAAGTAGACTGGAATTTAGCTTTGGCATGTGTAACATGCTTGACAGACTTAGGATCGGCTTAAAACACTCGTGCCTTAGCTTGAGCCTACGTGTATGACTTGATCTTGACTTATGGACTTTGTCTTATGCACTAGATAAGTAGTGTGATGACTTAGGATTAGAATAAGAGTTTGATACTTAATCACAGATCATTTATTTAGCAAAATTTTATAATTAGACATCTAAAAAGGTAAAGACTAAGGTGTCTAAACAATACTAACCATGTTTTGGAATACAGGCATTGTAGACAGGATGAAAAGACTCTCAAGTAAACATAATCAATGGGAGTTTGGTCTATAGATATTTGGAGACAAAACACTGGCCAAACATATTTAGAAATGGGCATATTGAATAAAACTTGAGGAGATGCTCCAAAAATACCAGTGCATTTTTTATCACTAACATTTGGCTCCAACTGTGATGGATACCTCCCTGCAAGGTTTCCAAGAACCTAGTAGTTCTAGTCACCTTTAGCATTGGGCATGGAGTCATCTGGCCCTTACAACTGATCTCTGCAAAACTGTAACCTGCCTGTAAACTGCTCTTATTCAACAACCAAAAACTGAAAGAGTCTACTGCTCAGAGAACAATCTTATTCAGTTGCCTACTCCTACACGGACCAACCATACTGCCTCTTATCAGGTGAAGTCATATTTCCAATGAAACAATGTAAGAAACTGTTTTATTGAATCTGTTCTTGGTCTTGTCCCCAAAAATAAAAGAATGCATAGCTAACAGAAATGTTGTTTAAACGGATGATAAAGCCAATTTTCATATGAAAAAAATACTTTAACACATATGCTACTCCTAGATTTCAAATAGTCAGCGATAGGGTCATCAAATCAACAAAGAAATACCTCTTTATGCTGCTATTCCAACTTAAAACTGAAATAATGTTGCTTGTTGCCTTCACTGATGTCAATGTTGAATGTGGACTGTTCTTCCTCTGTCAAATGAAAATACAAGCTCAACTGTTCATCTAAAAAATTTTGCTCCTCACCTTCCTCCTCATATCTGCTGAAATCTGCCTTGGTCTGCAAATCAGAAAACTGAGGGTTGCCCTTAGAACCTGTTGCAGATCTGAAATTGTCACCTGCTAATGTGTCAATCTGCTTAACATCTTCAAAGTTTTCAGAGGGAAAAATCTGATCTTCATGACAAGCTAAGACAATAGATGCATTTGGTACAATGTCAAAAGCATCACTAAGGTTATCATAGTGTGGATCACTAATCTCTCGATCATAATGAAGAGTATCCTCTACAACAACATACTCTTCATGAGTGTCTAATTGCTTATTCAAAAGATTGAATTCATGACAACACTCGGGAAAGAGAAAGTCATTCGGAAATTGGTCTTTACAAAACACATGAAAAGCAGCATGAAAATCTGCCAAAGAGCTAACACTTGCACTTGGAAGAGACCCGCACCAGTCAAGAGCAATTTCATCTAATGAATGTTTGAAAATATTAATTTGAACATCTTCATGTACAATTCCAAGTCGATTAATAAAATCATGAAAATACAGCAGGTGTTCCACTGTTACTTCCCATTATTCTCCTCGAAATTTGGGAATACTTCTTTCCCATTCATCTTTACTAGGAACTGGATGAGGGTAACCAGAAATACTTGAAAAATTGCAAAAAACATACCTCTTCGCTAAGATCTGATTCATTTCATACCAGTGGAGTCGCCAATATATTTCAGAGAAATGGAGTCACCATTGAATCCGTCCTTCATGGAGTCGCCAAATAGATGATTACAACCGAAAAAATGTCCAAAATTTGTCTATCATCAAAGCTGGATCTTGTCGTTTCCCAAGGAAGTTGAGCTTCAATCTCCTCTCCCCGGCAATGGCGCCAATTTGTTATCACTCCAAGAAACTCTTTGAGGTTGTAGGTCAAAGATGCTTGGTAACTTAAAGTAAACTTGTTTTTGTGTTTTTGTGTGTGTGGATCAATGGGATAACTCAACTGCAATATGGCCTCCAGACAATCAAAATGAATAATCAAATGAACCAATGCTCTCAAGGATCAATAATCAGATAATAGCTTTAAAATGGGTGAAGAAATCTATACTTATTAACCAAAACCACAGATGTGATGGGTCAAATCATATAGTGAAGAATACTATTAAGTCAAACCTATGAA
>WSFP011471665.1:0-17625 GCA_009831015.1 Picea engelmannii
TAATAATACAAATTTGAGCACCAACTTTTCAACGCATAGACATCAATGTAAAAGTAAAACAAAAAACAGTATGCCAAACATACTATTACAATTATAATAATACAAAGAATATTACAAAATTCAGCACCAACTATTCAACGCCAAAATTGCCAAAATTGAGTAATAGAGTAAGTGGTAGTTCAACTTCAATAGCAGTATAGTCAAGAAGAAGGGGATTGTCACGCCATAGTAATTCCACGTTACAAAGTTTAGCACCAACTATTCAACGACAAAATTGAATGGTAAAGTAAGTGGTAGTTCAACTTGAATAGTCTCCTAGTCAAGCAGGGGATTGCGAGGTCATAGTGATTCCATCATGAAGTTAGGATATAGACACTTCATGTCACTTCCAAGATATACATTTCATGTAAGTAAGAATAAAACAAGGAATTGGGGAATGAAAACATATCCATATTGAATTCATGTGTAGAAAATACAAACCATACTTGATCTTGTTGCAACATCTCCATCGTTTAGGTTAAGATCTTTTTATTTTTAGTTACATGAGCACAACTCTTTTTTGACAAAAGGTTTTTGATTTATCGTTATAGTAAATGAATTAATGGTGATCTAATACAATCATTCTCAAGACAAGAAGAAGACATTAGAGAACTTGGATGATTCTCTCAAGCATGAAAACAAAGGAAAGGAGAAATTGGCCTAGCTCAATCCCAATTTCACTAGTATAAAGGTGAGAATCATAGATCTAAGTGCATTAATCTCACTAACCTCTCATTTATAAGCTTAGATATAATTCAATTAGTGAGAGAGATCATGAGTTGCAAGTGTCTAATCTTGAAAATCTTTGTTGAGGTTTGCACCCACATGATTTCTTGGGCAACATTAACATATGTGTGTGGTTTACAAACTAGCAACCCATGCATGCATGGCTTGCTAGCTGAAAACCTTTGTATGTGCAACTTGCTAATTGGTATCCCGCATTATTTGGATTTATAAGGGAATGAAATGAAACACACAAATATGATAGAAACACATAGATACAATAATACTCAATTTCTATTAATGAATGAAATATGCAGGAACTGTAAAAATGTTGAGTGAAATGAACTCGCTAGAATGGTGTTATCTTATCTATGAAAAGAGATGTGATGAATACACACGTTCACAAGAAGATGATTACAATGAAGCCGAAAAGACATTTTTAACATAAAGCATCAATGAGAAAACCCTAAACATCCAAAACCCTAACTGCAGAAGATGAAACACCAAACGGTTTGCGGGCCCCGATGTGGTTAGTTGATACATCAACGCATACGATCTATGTTTGGGGTGCTCAATAGCTCGTAGGAAAGGTATATTTGAGGAGTACACATTCCAAATGGCCCGGTAGATAAAAAAACATCATTTAGGGCCTCAAAACAACCCCATAAGTTCAAGACCCAAAAAATCGTAGAAAACTGTCAATATGGAAAATTGTGTTGTGAGTCAATGGAATAGGTGGGTGGCCACTGATGTCCACCTAGATCAATCCTCCCTCGTTAAGAAGCAATGGTCTCCATTGTGTCAAGTTCCTGTGGGAGATGGGGAAGTTTTTGTTGAATTTGAACCTTGGTGAGCCACTTGCCTTGTTGAAGAAGTTGTCCTTCATGAACCTTTTGTTGGAGGTGTTCGATCTGTTCAACAAATATGGTTGCATGATCTGACTTGGTCTAGGTGTGGCAGGACTTTGTAGGTGAAGGTGCAACAGGAAGAGCTATATAAAAGGGGGCTAATGGCTAGAACCCCAAGCACACCTGGAAATGAATGTGGGGAATAAAGCTATGAAGGGCTCTGTTATATATTTTCTTAACTTGGAAGTGTAGAGGCACCTCCGTAGATGATGCAAAATTATATTTTTCCTCTTCTACAATATTTTCAACCTTATTTTGATATATAGAAAGGTCTTGATTTGAGGATGTGGCGGTTGTAGTGTCCTTATGTTCACCTTCTAATTGTGAAGAGGTTAACCTTTGTGGTATGAGAGATTCCTTTGCCGAACTATTTTTACGAGATCAATGAAATGGAAGTAGTCAGAACTACCTCTGGTACCCTGTAGAGATGACCTGTAACACCCTTGTTTCCCCCAGTTTGTAAATATAAATATATTATCCAAGAGACTATGGAAAACTCAATATGTGTGAATGTTTGATTTGATGAGCCTTTGTATAAAAGGTCAAGGAATGCAATTTTTGTTACTAATAGAAATGGAAAAGTGTTGCATGACTGATGAAAGAGGGGGTTTTCCAAGATAGACTACAGATGTTATGAAAGAGATGGTGAGGGGAACCAGGAATGGTTGAGATAACCCCCACCAAACCAGTACCTTGTTGGATTTAATTGCTCAGGACCAGAACAATCCTCTGACCCAGGGATGAATTACAGTCAGGTTGGTAGGTGGGAAGACCTCCTCAAGAGTTAATGAGGGGATGGGAAGAGCGCCCATCTGAAAGGATTTCAGACCTGACCACGGAATGGGAATTCATGCCACATGCAATCTTGTTGAGGAAGGCAAGAAAGGAAGGTGTGGTGGGTAGAGGAAGCGCTGCGAGGAGAAGCATAGAAGAGAGACTAAGCTCTCAAGTTCGAGTAACAACTGAGAAATGAATGTGTTATGGTCGCAGGATGTGGCTAGCAGGGTTATGATACAAAATGATAAACGAGGGTGTTGAGTGACTGAGGAAGTACTCAGGCAGGTCTCCTTGCTTGGTATCGAGAAAACCCGTTGCCAAGATCCTGTGGGAGGAGGAGAGTAACCTCTGTCCCTAACTGTTGTTGAGCCGGAAGAAATAATTCTCTCTCATATCATTGTGGTCTACCTTGGGGTGGCTAGTGGTAAATCCATTAGGAGTGACTGAGCCTATGGTTGGGTGGAAACAGACACCCCTTTCAGCAGTTGCATCACGATTTCTGGTTCTAATAAGTATTTCCATATTTTGTGTTTTGAAATGGAATAATGAATGAATTTATGTATTTATACATCTAAGAACGGTCTCTGTATTGAATGGTCAATCTATGTGTGTGCATTTGTCTTCTTTTGAACGTATGCTTCTGATTGATCGTCTATATGCCTCAGTTTAGCCTTCAAGACGTCTTGGGACGTAAACTTGTAGGAGGGATGGGATGGAAAGCATTGCATCAATCTGACTATGTCGGTCTGGAGAGGATATCTCCTTCAAAACCCTTTCTGCGCAACCGGGGCACCATGCCCAAGTCCTTAGCAAGTTCACGATGAGGAATATGTGTTTAACTCGCAAGAGTTTAGAAGGACCCATGTGATCAACACCCAAGAACCCTGTGTTAATCCTAAGGGAGCTAAGTCCTTCTAGCTTCAGAATTCCGGAAGTCCGGGACTTCGAAGTATTATCGGCCCAAATAGTCGCAAACCGACCGAAGGTGACCGAGAGTCACGGTGACCTGTAAGGTCGACCGGTGTTGGGCGGTTTCCCTAGTGGTTAGAGGAACCTATCATACCGATTAAACTGGGATCCAACTCCTCATCGCGAAGTAGTGCGAGCCACCGATCGAGAATGTTCGGGGATCCCCTCAGTCGTTGGATATACACCGAGAGGACTTCGACGAAGTTCTACTTCGGGAGAATAGAGATGCTATATCATCAAACTCCCCGAATGTCGAAGTTACGAAGTCAAGGAGAGCCATAGATTTGGGGAAGATCGTTAGGAGCCCCGCCTACCCTTTGATCATTCAAGAGGAGGGACCCACACACGGTACTTCGACGAATTCCTGCTTCGGGAGAATGGAGTGGCAGTAAAGCCAAAACCCTCGAAGGCTGGAGCCGCGAAGTGACCAGGACCGTAGATCTAGGGATCCTTCAGGTTCTTTCCTAGCTGTAGGATTCACGATGTAGTCAACCCGACGTTGAGTGCTTCGGGAGGATGGGGGTGTTGTAACACCAAAACCCCCGAAGGTCGAAGCCCAAAGTAACGAGAGCCGTCGATTCGAGGATGCTTTGGGACTTTTCCTAACCGCCATATCTAGGTGGTGGTCAACTCGACGCTGACCAGCTTCGAGAGAAAAGAGGAGTTTGCATCGCAAAACTCCTGAAGGTCGAAGTTGTGAAGTAATGTTAACCGTGGATCTATGGATTCACATGGTCGTATATCGACCGTGAAATTTGAGGGATGTTAGAAGGTTGTCAGTCTAATGTGACGTGGAAAGATGATGTCATCAGGGTGATGTGGACCCATGATCGATGTGCCACGTGTCAACTTGATCTATTCTTTTCGTAGACCCTGTATGCCTACTGGAACGTGAAATGTGTCACCCTTGGACCTTCTACGTGTCATCCTGTGGTACGTGCCCACCTAGCCAAAGTGGTTGGTGAAGTGACTGGAACTCCGAGAGTCCAGGACTTTGGGACTTCGGAGGATTTGGAGTGTAGTATTGTAGAGAGACCAAAAGGCATGAAGGTCGGAGCCATGGGGCAAGTTTACAGGACTTTGGGAGTTTGAGACTTTGGGAGGTCTCGTGTGTGGATAGTAAAGAGGCGTTCAACGCCGAATCACCGAAGTGCCAAATTTCCTGTTGGCCTGTGTGTTAGATGCTTGCGTGTTAGACGAAGGTTGAGTCCATTCGTGGGATCGGACGGTGGATGGACTTCCACCGTGTATGAAGGAACTTGGAGACAATAAGCGTGAGGTGGATTCACGTGGATGCCACTTGGCCCTCAACCAATGAACGCTCGAAGAACTTTGGGAAGCCATAATTTGCAACCCAAAGCTCGGATCTGAGCCTGGTAGCAGTCATTAGAACGTTGCGAGTAAGTAGAAGAGGATGAAGACCTCAGACAGAGGATTTGAGATGTGAAGGAGAGAGAAATTTTGATTCCCCATTCCGAGGAAAGATACTCAGGGGTCGGGTGTGTTACAAATTGGTAACAGAGCATGGTGACAACACTTGTCCTGCTTGGGCTCATGGACGAGTTGCGTGAAAAACATATTTAAAGTACTTTTAAGGGTGACACCCTATCTTACCTCTCTCCTAAAGAGTCTGGTTAAACTGTTACTGAAGAAAAGAATGAAACTTTCTACTGTGTGTGTGTATTTAAGAAATATGAACTGTGTGGTGTTCATAAACTAATAGACTATTGGATAACAATAGATGTTTTGTCAGCACTCAAGTAGTCAGTAAATCATGGGAAAACTACAAGTATAAAGGATTTTGATGCGCCATGAAGTGGGGGATGGCTCCCACAATAGAGACGAAGAATCTGACAAAAAGAGGGCAGTGGAAACCCTTCCAGACTTAGATGAAACTGTAAGGAGCCTCATGGCCGAATTACAGAGTTGCAAGGCTGATAACCAGAGATTGATAAAGGAGAAAGAAAAAAAAACAGAAATGGATGTAGTCTTGCTGCAGAGTTTATCCGATATACAGAGGCAGTTGTAGCATGTACCCACAACCAGTCAGGTGGAGCAATGACATACAAAGAGAAGTCAAATCCCACCCAAGATACGAAAATGTGGTGCCATAAGTGGCCACACTAAGAGGAGTACCTCGAGGAAGGTCCAACCTAGAGGTAGGAGACACTCATCGAGAGAGTCCTTTGGAGATTAAACTCACAACTAAGAGGGATCCTCTAGTAGCAAAGCTAGCTCACATTCTCAAAGGAAAGGAAAGAAGTGAAAGCATTCCAAAAGTCATGATCTTGAAGAGTTCAAGAAAGCCAAACCACCCTCTTTCAATGGAGAGATTGAGAAAGGGGAAGAGGCAGAAGCTTGGATGCTTGGTTTAAAGAAGTACTTCAGAGTCCATGACTACTGTGAAAACTTGAAGGCTTGAATAACCATCTTCAACCTAAATCGAAAGGCTTCCATTTGTTGGGAAGACCTTATGAATGTGAAAGGAATCCATGAGAAGGACTCGTCATGGAAACAATTTGAGAAACACTTCAAGAAGAAGTATTTAATAGAGAAATACTTTGATGGGAAGACTAAGGAGTTCTATGAAATCAGGCTGGGACAACTCCCCATAAAGGAATATGTCAATAAATTCCTTGAGTTGTTGAGGTATGTACCCTACATAAAGGATGAAAAGGTAAAAGTGTAGTGATTTATTAGTGGGTTACCTCAGACCTATCAGGACATGATTGAGTTTGACGAGCCGAATACCTTAGAAGACACTATCCGAAAGGTAAGGTATTGTTATGAACATTCGGGAGTCAGACAGAACCTCGTGAGGACTGGAAGAAGGGGTTTAAATCCTCAAGATTTAAGAACTATGGGAAGGACTCTAGGATGAGCCTTCCTACTAGAAGTGTGTATCAACAAAAATTCCCCTCCCAGAGTGGAAATAAACCTTTTGGAGCAACCCCAGGAAAGACTGATAACCCGAAGAACCTTGAAATGTTGGGGTTGTGGAGAAGAACATATGATGAGCTATTTTCCACACAGACAACAGAATAGTAGGACAGTCTACAATATCCAATAAGCTACCACATTCAATGATGTGGTTAGGAGCATGCCACAGATTTATGTAGCCTTGGATAATAACCAAGCCAACCACCAAGCCTCAGTGGTGGAGATGGAAGGTATGATCGCCAACCATCTAGTTTCTATTTTAATTGACCCTGGTTCTAATTTGAGTTATGTGGCCCCTTGGACCATTGACAAGTGTAAACTACAACTAGTTAGACATGTTAAGCCATGGTTGGTATAGCTAGCCACTGGAACCAAAATAAAAGTAGCAGAGGTCATACCAGCTTGCCAATTCATTATGGATGGATTTCCTACCCAAGTGACCCTTAACATACTTCCTCTAGGATCTTATGACCCATTGGTTGGTATGGACTGGCTAGCCAGTTATTAAACCAATTTGGGTTGTTACCATAAAACTTTGGAGTGTGAACATGAAGAAGGGAGAAAAATAGCCCATCAACGGATTCAGAGGCCTATCTCAGTGAGACAAATATCAACCCTTCAAATGAAAAAGTATTGTAGAAATGGATGTCCTCTATATGAAATACAGGTGTTGGAATCTATTGAGAATGACAAACCAATCCTAGAGTACCACCCCATATTAAGAGAGTATATATACGTGTTTCCAGAAGAGGCATCGGGTCTACCTCCGAGAAGAGACATTGACTTCTCCATAGAACTTGCACCAGGAGCAGTACCAGTGTCTAGAATGCCCTATATGATGAGTACACTAGAGCTAGTTGAGCTCAAGCTACAACTAAAGGAGATGATGGACAAAGGCTACATCTGACCCAACGTGTCTCCATGGGGAGAACCCGTCTTGTTTGTGAAAAAGAAATATGGCACACTCCGACTCTTCATAGACTATAGACAACTCAACAAGACAACCATAAAGAAAAAGTATCCCTTACCAAGAATCGATGACTTGTTTGACCAATTAAGGGGTGCTTCCATTTTCTCAAAGATTGACTTAAGGTCCGGATACCATCAAGTCCGAATCAAGGATGAAGTCATCCACAAAACAACCTTCAGGACAAGATATGGTCACTATGAATTTGTGGTGGTGCCATTTGGATTAACCATTGCCCCCATCACTTTTATGTGCTTGATGAATAATGTACTCAACAAATTCCTAGACAGATTTGTATTGGTTTTTATTGATGATATCCTAATCTACTCCAAGAACAAAGAGGATCATGAAGAACATCTTAAATTAGTGCTTCAAGTACTAAGAAATCATCGACTCTACGCTAAGTTTAGGAAGTGTGACTTTTTCCAGAAGTAAGTACATTACTTAGGCCATGTTATTTCTGAAGAAGGAGTGGCAGTAGACCCCGACAAGATCATATCTATCATGGAATGGCCTGCCCCAAAGGATGTATTTGATATCAGGTCCTTTATGGGCTTAGCAGGATACTATAGAAGGTTCATAAAAGGTTTTTTCCAAGATTGGTTGCCCAATCACTGCCCTTCATAAAAAGGGGGTTAAATTCACTTGGACATCAGAATGTGAAAAAAGATTTCAAGAACTAAAATACCTTCTAAACCATGCACCCGTGCTGAAGATTGCAGACCCTGATGATGACTTCCTCGTGTGTATAGATTCCTGTAAGGAAGGAATCAGAGGATTCCTTATGCAAGAAGGGCATGTAATTTTTTATGAATCCATAAAATTGAATGAGCATGAAATCAATTATGTGACCCATGATATAGAGTTGGCTGCCATAGTGCATGCTTTAAAAATGTGGAGACATTGCCTCATGGGTAGGAGATTTGTACTTATGACAAACCATTGTGGGTTGAGGCACCTATTTGATCAACCAAATATCAATGCTAGACAAGCTAGGTGGATAAATCTCCTCAGTGAGTTTGATTTCAAAATCAAACACATCAAAGGAAAAGAAAATAGGGTGGTCGATGCCGTTAGCAGAAGTGTGAAAATGATTCACCTGGCAGCAGTAAGCACCTGTGAAACATATGTTAGGGAGAGATTCAAGAATGCACAAGAAACATATGCATTTTTCAAGACCGTGACATCATACCTAAAGCAAGAGCCCACATGGCTAAAGTATGAAGGATATTAGATGCTTGATGAAGGCCTGCTGACCTACAGAAATAGATTGTATATTCCAAGTTGTGACGACTTGAAGAGGTTCATAATGGATGAACTACACAAGAGACCATATATTGATCACCTAGGTTATCAGAAAATGATCATGGCCACTAGGAAACAATTATGTTGGCCTAGATTGAATAAAGACATATTTGACTATCTAGTGAAGTGTCTAGAATTCCAGCAAGTTAAGGCAGCACACCGACACCCAACATGGTTGTTACAACCTCTACCAATTCCAGAATGGAAATGGGAAACCATCTCCATGGATTTCATCACCGGATTACCAAAATCGGCCAAGCAGAATGATGCCATTATGGCAGTGGTGGAAAAATTGAGCAAGTCTGCTCACTTCGTTCCTGTCAAGTGAACTTGCAAGGCAATAAATATTGCCAACATATTCATGAAGGAGATATTCATACTGCATGGCATGACTAGGGAGATTATATTTGACAGAGACACAAAATTTACTTCAAGCTTTTGGAAATCCTTAATGTATGGTTTTGAGACTAAATTATTGTTTAGCACATCATATCACCCTCAAACGAATGGATAGACAGAAAGAGTGAACCACATATTAGAAGACATGTTCAGGATGCATGTAATGCATCAACCTAAGAAGTGGGAAGACTACCTTCCATTGGTAGAATTTTCTTACAACAACGGTTATCAAGAGTCATTGAAGATGAGCCCTATTTAAGCCCTCTATGGTAGACAGTGCAAGATTCCAGTCAGCTAAAGTAATCCAGTGGATAGAATTACAAACAGACCTGACATGCTGAAAGAAATGGAACAACAAGTAATTCAAATTAAGCAAAATATGAAAACTTCTCAGGATAGACAAAAGAGTTACCCCGACAGAAATATAAATCCCAGAGAGTTCAAGACAGGAGACTGTGTCTATCTCAGAATTAGACCCAGAAAGGGTTCCCTGAGAATCGGAGCTTGTGCCAAGATGGCACCCCGGTATTGTGGACCCTTTGAAATATTAGATAGAGTGGGACCTGTAGCTTATAGGCTAGCACTCCCTCCCACAGTGAAGGCACATAATGTTTTCCATGTTTCATTATTGAAGAAATATGTACATGATTATAATCATATAATTGACTGGTTTGTGATTCAGGTGGAGCCAGAGGGATAATTCCTGCCAGAACCTCAATGCATACTAGACCGGGAGGAAACCTCACTTAGGAACCAAACCATTGCACATGTCAAGGTGCAATGGAAACACTTTGGCCCAGATGAGGCTCCGTGGGAAATGGAGGATTCCATGAAACATGCATATCCATTTTTATTTACTTCTATATATACATAGCACATTGACAGATAGAACATCGGGGATGATGTTCCTTTAAGGAGGAGGGGATTGTAAAACCGTTGTTTCCCCCAGTTTGTAAATATAAATATATTGGCCAAGAGACTATGGAAAACTCGATATGTGTGAATGTTTGATTTGACGAACCTTTGTATAAAAGGTCAAGGAATGTAATTTATGTTATTAATATAAATGGACAAGTGTTGCATGACTGCTGAAAGTGGGGGTTTTCCAAGATAGACCACAGATTCTATGAAAGAGATGGTGGGGGGAACGAGGAATGGTTGAGATAACCCCCACCAAACCAGTACCTTACTGGATTTAATTGCTTAGGACCAGAATAGTCCTCTGACCCATGGATGAATTACAATCAGGTTGGTAGGTGGGAATACCTCCTCAAGAGTTAATGAGGGGATGGGGTAGAGTGCCCATCTAAAAGGCTTTCATACCTGACCACAGACTGAGAATTCAGTCCACATGCAATATTTTTGAGGAAGGAAAGAAAGGAAGGCGTGATGGGCAGAGGAAGAGATACGAAGAGAAGCAGAGAAGAGAGACTAAGCTCTCAGGTTCGAGTAAGAAATGAGAAATGAACGTGTTCTGGTCACATGATGTGGCTGGCATGGTTATGATACAAGCTGATAAATGAGGGTGTTGAGTGACTGAGGAAGTGCTCAGGCAAGCCTCCTTGCTTGGTATAGAGAAAACCCATTGCCAAGATCCTGTGGGAGGAGGAGAGTAACCTCCGTCCCTGACTGTTGCTCAGCCGGAAGAAAGAATTCTCTCTCAGAGCATCGTGGTCTAGCTCATGGGTGGCCAATGGTAAATCTATTAGGAGTGACTGAGCCTATGGTTGGGTAGAAGCAGACACCCCTTTCAATAGTCACATCACGATTTCTGGTTCTGATAAGTATTTCAATATTTTGTGTTTTGAAATGGAATAATGAATGAATGTATCTATTTATACATCTAAGAATAGTCTCTATATTGAATGGTCAAACTATCTATATGCATTTTTCTTCTTGTGAACGTATTCTTCTGATTGATCGTCTATATGCCCCAATTTAGCCTTTGAGACGTCTTGGGACGTAAACCTGTAGGAGGGATGGGATGGAAAGCATTGCATCAATCTGACCCTGTCGGTTTGGAGAGGATATCTCCTTCAGACTCCTTGCTGCAAAACCGAGGCACCATGCCCAAGTCCTTAGCAAGTTCACGATGATGAATATGTGTTTAACTCGCAAGAGTTTAGAAGGACCCATGTGACCAACACCTAGGAACCATGTGCTAAGCCTAAGGGAGCTAAGTCCTTTTGGCTTCGTAACTCTGGAAGTCCAAGACTTTGGAGTATTATCGGCCCAAATAGTCACAAATCAGTCGAAGGTGACCGACAATCACGATTACCTGTAAGGTCGATTGGCATTGAGCGGTTTCCCTAGTGGTTAGAGGAACCTAGCATATCGACTAAACCATGATCCAACTCCCCATCGCGAAGTAGCGCGATCCACCAATCGAGAATGTTCGGGGATCCCCTCAGTCGTTGGATATACACCGAGAGGACTTCGACGAAGTTCTACTCAGGAGAATAGAGATGCTATAGCATCAAAATTCCCGAACATCAAAGTTACGAAGTAAAGGAGAGCCGTAGATTTGGGGAAGATCATTAGGAGCCCTGCCTACCGTCCGATCATTCAGGAGGAGGGAACCACACACAGTACATCAACAAAGTCCTTCTTCGGAAGAATGGAGTGGCAGTAAATCCAAAACCCCCAAAGGCCAGAGCCACGAAGTGACCAGGACCGTAGATCTAGGGATCCTTCGGGTTCTTTCCTAGCCATAGGATTCACAATGTAGTCAACCTGATGTTGATCACTTCAGGAGGACAGGGGTGTTGTAATGCAAAAATCCCCAAAGGTCGAAGGCCGAAGTAACAAGAGTCATTGATTCAAGGACACTTCAAGACTTTTCCTAACCATCAGATCTAGGCGGTGGTTAGCCCGACGCTGACCAACTTCAGGAGAAAATATTAGTTTGAATTGAAAAACTCTCAAAGGCCAAAGTCGTGAAGTAATGTTAGCGGTGGATCTATGGATTCACGTGGTTGGATCTCGACCGTGATATTTGAGGTATGTTAGAAGGTTGTCAGACTAGTGTGACGTGGAAAGATGATGTCACTAGGGTGATGGGGACCCACGATCGATGTGCCACGTGTCAACTCAATATGTGATTTTTGTAGAACCTATATGCCTATTGGAACATGACACGTGTCACCCTTGGCCCTTCTACGTGTCAGCCCATGGTACGTGTCTTCCTAGCCAAAGTGGTTGGTGAAGTGACCAGAACTCCCAGAGTTTGAGACTTCGGGACTTCGGAAGATTTGGAATGTAGTATTGTAGAGAGACCAAAAGGCCTGAAGGTTGGAGCCACGTGGAAAGTTTACGAGACTTCAAGAATTTGGGACTCCGAGAGGTCTCGGGAGTTCAAGACTCCGGGATAAAAATATGCTCAGTTGTCTTCTTCATTTTTTAACTAGCTTGACACAGAAAGTGATGTCTGCTCGGGATCGGTTTCATTTTTACACAATCTTGAAATAGAGAAAAAATATGCTTGGGGTAGGTTTCATTTTTACACAAGCTTGAAACAGATAAAAACTATGCTTGGGATTGGTTTCATTTTTACGCAAGCTTGAAACTAGAAAATAAACTATGCTTGTGGTTGGTTTCATTTTTACACGAGCTTTACACCAAAAATGAACTATGCTCGGGTGATACCCATTAGTGGGTTTTCTTCCCAACATGATGCCCATAGGTCGGTACTTTTCCCCCAACATGACCGACAAAGGCTAGCGAATTAACTCCAACGTGATTTCGAGAGGTTAGAGACATGCCCCCCAAGTTTTGTTTTGTCTGTTGACTCTTCATTTGCACCCTATTAGACTCCTGGCTGCTAATAGGAATAGGTTCACCAGAGAGGGAGGAAGAAAGAGGATCAACTAACACAGGCAAATGAAAGGAAGGTTTAGGTATGAGATCTAGTGGAAGACTCAACTCAATTGGAGGGGGGTTTGTTTCATTTTTTAATGAGATTGACATAGACAATGAACCATGCTCATGAGTATATGTTTCATTTTTAATGAGATTGACACATAAAGGGAACTATTCTCACGGAGGTTTGTTTCATTTTTTAACGAGATTGATACAAGAAAAGAACCATGCTCGTAGTCTTATGTTTCATTTTTTAATGAGCTTGACACAGAAAATGAACTATGATCATAATCCTTTGTTTAATTTTTTAATTATCTTGACACAGAAATGAGAACTTTGCTCAAAATATGTTGTTTCATTTTTTAATTAGCTTGACATATAAACAAGAACTTTGCTCGAAATCCTCTATTTCATCTTTTAAAAAATTGACACAAAAACAAGAACTTTGCTCAAAATCCTCTGTTTCATTTTTAATGAGCTTGACACAAAAACATGAACTTTTCTCGAAACCCTTGACCACGACTTCCAATAGGTCTTCATTAGATGGAAGAAAAATGATTTGGAAGGAATACATGTTAAGGGACTCAGTAAGGGTAACGAGGGGAAGATCAAGATCCAAATCCCCTATTGAGTGGTTTGCCATGTCAATTATCGGATCTAAGTTCAAACAAGGAGAGCATACAAAGAGAGGATCCTTTTCATTCATAGTTGGACACATGGGACATGATACCACATAATTAACCTATGGTAGGTTGGATACCACTTGCATATAAGGAACATTCAGGGGAGTCGGATGTTTGGCAATCATATCAGGACCAACGAACGAAAGTTGGTCAATGGTCACATTGTTTCCATTATGAGGGAAATGTATCACTCAAAAGAGTGTGGACACGATAACTTTCATAGAATAAACATGGTCCCGCCCAAGGAGAAAATTAAAGTCCAAGGGGTCGTGGACTATCATAACATCAATACATACAGTTTCCCTCCTAAGGTGATGGGTAGTTGAGGAAGGATCCCTAAAGGTTTGTTGGGTCTTCTATTAAAATCCCACAGAAGATGGGTCACTGGTATAGGATAAGGGGAACCCATAGCCTGTCAAGAAGTTGAGGATATAATTATAACATAAGTGTCTTTGTCAACAATAGTGCTATGTACTATGATATTATCACAAACTTACATGATAATTTGGAAAGGCTAGTAAGAAGGAAGGTGAGGCTCTGTCAGACTATTCCAATCAAAGGAAATGATCTCAGTATTTGGAGGGGGTTCCATTAAGACGGGTGAAATTCCCCCTTGTCCTAAGGAATATCAAGTGAAAAAAAAGACCTGAACGATATCCACTTTACTCTCCAAGAGAAGAGTGGGATCGATCGAGGATTGTATTGGACCAACCACTTTATTAACTTCACTCTACATGGGGAGAGCGGGATCGACCGAGGATTATATTAGACTGACCATTTTATTAACTTCACTCTTCAAGGGGAGAGTGGGATCGACTGAGGATGGAATCATACTGACCAATTCATCAACCAATGGTTGGTTGGGAGAAGGTTCATGGGAAGCAACTGGAGGTTGTTGTTGGGAAATAGTAATGTCTTCCAACAATTGTGAAGCTTCATCCATACGAGGGAAAAGGTAAGTGCAGTGCCTTTCTCTGCATAACCAACAAGGAATCTTTACTTGACCCTTTTTCCCTCCAACCTGATGACTATTGGTCTATGGGTTGTCACCAGCATGATCTGCAATGGCTGGAGACATGTTGTTGAGAACCCTGAGACCACACTTCTAAGACTTTTGGAATACCAGGGAAATCCTTAAGAAGGTGGTCACCCTTACAAAGTCTGGAAGGGAATTTGGGCTTGTGACGTGTGTTGGTAGAATTTTCAATATCATCAACACTCCCACCATGATTATTAATGGTCGGTTGATTTCCCCCTTGCTTATATTTCTTCTTCTTGTTCTTCCTTTTCTTATTCTTATGAGCCTCCTGGTTACTAACATTAAGACTTTCACTAGGCAAAGAAGAAGAAAGGGAAGAAGATGCAATGGGTGAAGAAGGAAAAGGGTCAACATGAGGTTGATGTTCTTGGGGTGGAGGGCTTGCATTCAAAGAACCGAGAGCATTTGGTATCACTAGAGTGGAAACAAACCATACTGGTAACCCTATGGTGAATCTAGGAAGACTCAATGTAGTAATATAGAGGGGACCAACTTTTCCAAAACAAGGAAAAACAAAAGGTTCCTCGTGAAAAGGGGTTCCTTGGTTGGTAGTCCTAGGCAAGGTTGGAATTTAAATTCATTTTTACCCTTCAATTTTTTTATTTTTATTTTTTAACGTTTTGGGTCTAAATATTACCCTTCAAATAACAGTATGTCTAAAAGTGTGCCCTTCAACAATGAAGCTTTGATAAGAAACTAACTCTTCAAAATTGAAGTTTATGTTAAATATTTTAGTTGGTGATCCCATTTGTGTAGGGATGTACCTATTTCTAGAGATGTAGGGAGCATCACATGCCTCCTCCCTACCATCCTAATTATAAGTTTCCTCAAGGTTCCTCCTACACTTATGCACAACTTTCACACCAAAGAGTACATCAACTGCTTGAAGATTATTTTTTATAGTAATTTTCGGTCCCCTTGAGTTATCTAACAAAAATGGATTATACACAATTGATTTCCATTGCATTTAATTCAAAAGGAGAGTTTTAAGTTGTATTCAAGGAACTAGAAATTCTAACATGACAGACTTAATCTATCTTCAGTTAAAGAAATTTTCAGCTGTTTTGGAGGTTCAAGGAAGAAAAGGCCTCCAAAATGGATAAAAATAGACACCGACTTTCATGCTATTGATAATCTTGTGGATATAGAAAGATATTATTTTGAGAGCTGGACAAACTTGAGGAATTTTCCGCTATGATGAAAATTTAAGGAAGAAAAGGCTTCTAAATGTACAACAATCAAGATTTCATGCTAATGGGAATTCAGTGGTTACCGAAAGATATTATTTCAAGAGATGGTAGTTATCATTTCTTCGAGTCTCCACTTGAAGAAGTTTCATCTTTGTTCGAGTTTAAAGAAGGAAAGGATCCTATGTGCATAAAATACACATTGGGTAGTCAATCTTATTTCTTCAGGTCTTCACCTGATGAATTTTCAGCTGTATTCAAAGTTAAAGGAAGAAAAGGACTCTAAATGTATAAAAATCAACATCCACTTTCAACTTACTAATAGTTCACTCAATATAGAAATATATTATTTCAAGAGTTGCTCGATATTATTTTGAGTCCCCAACTGAAGAATCTTTAGCTCTATTCAAGGTTTGAGGAAGAAAAGGGCTCTAAATGCATAAAAATAGACATTGGCTTTCAAGATGTTGAGCGGACATGGAAGGATGTTATTTTGAGAGATGGTCCATAATATTTCTTCAATATCCACCTTAAGAATTTTAAGTTGTAATCATACTTCAAGGAAGAAATTTTTTCTAAATGCCTAATATATTTTTTGATAGCTTTATATATTATTTATGTCAATTCCAACAAGCAGACAAAAGACATGAAATAAAATAAGAGTTCATGATATTTACCAGTTCATTTACGAGTTCAACTGTAGTAGTCTAATAGCTCAATTTATTTCCCAAGTCGTTGCAGTAGAAAACACACACGATCTCAAATCTATACACCCTTTTTCCGAACCTCGACCCTGTCTCCATCACTCTCTTCTCTTTCTGGCTTTGTAAAATTTCGATCAAATTGGTCAATACCATCGGGCTTTGTAAAATTTCGACCAAATCAGTTAATACTGCCTCGAAAGTTTGACAAGTAGGACCCAGAGGGTTGTCTTCCAATTCAGTCCAATATCAGCGGTGTTAAGCGTATACATTTCCATATCTTTATTGAGCATCAAACACACCAACCCATATCAAGGTTTTTGATATAGGGGTTCAGGCTTGAGCTAATGAGGCCATTCCTATTCTTTCATTTTCTATTATATTCTATTGTTTTTTGTTTTGGTATGAGCCCTTTTGCATTTTTTTCTCATGGCTTTTGTTTGGTGTTTTCAGTAACTTTATATCTTTCTCTTTGTTGCAGGAATCCCAGTCTCATTCCAGAATGCAGAAGCCAAAGGATGATTTAGTTGTGCTATCTCAGAGGGAAATTAGTTATCTGGAAAAAATGAATATGCAGAGATATCATACTGATATTGGGTCTCCTAACTTGGGTCTGGTTATCCTATCAATTATCTTAACACACTATCTACAAACTTGTGGCCCATGGGTAGATCGGTGCACGAGGAGTTATTCCTTGTTACCTACCACCCATACCAGAATGTGTGAAAATAATGACGTTTGATATGATTATAGCCCACCATAATTACGTTATTTCAATTTCCATGCATGTTCTTGGCGATGGAAAGGACACAAAATTAAATGTAAAATACAGGCAAAATGCCCCATGACGGGCATTATTCCCGTCAAATTCCAACCCTGGTCCTAGGAAATTTTTCCATAGACACAGAATGATCCGGATTTATGTAGGAACACCATGAAATATAGAAATACACATAAACGCAGAGATGCAGTGGAAATAAGACTTTATTTCATTAATCAGAAATGACTGAAATATGCTTACAGACAGAATGGAAATAAACTAGCTAGGGCGTTGGTAGCTTATCTCTGAGAAGAGATGTGGCTGCTACTCGCATCCGTGAGAAGATGATTACAATGAGGCTCTAGAGGCC
>ML877936.1:0-10124 GCA_009831015.1 Picea engelmannii
AAAAGTCACTTACTTACAGAGATGAAAACAACACAGTTAGGACAATACAAGGGATCATAAAATGATTTTAAGTTAGAAAAATATTAGCCATGCAGTTTAAGAAATGTATGAATAAGGGTTGCCAAGTTTATGCTATCCAAGTAACTAATCTGTTATAAAAGGAAAATAAACCCAGCTTAGAATACTTTGTAGTGCTAAGTGGGTAAAGAATACATCAAACCAAGTGTCTCTCCTTGGGGAGCACCGATTGTTTTTGTTAAAAATAAAGATGGGACTTTGAGGTTATGCGTCGATTATCGACAATTAAACAAGATGGTGATTAAAAATAAGTATCCTCCACCAATAATTAACAACTTGTTTGACCAAGTGGGAGGAGAAAATATTTTCTCTAAGTTAGATTTAAGGTATGGTTATCTCGAAGTCAGAATAAAGGTTGAAGATATAAATAAAACAACTTTTAGAACAAGAAACCGACACTATGAATTTGTCGTAATTCCGTTTGGCCTTACTAATGCACCAACAAACTTTATGTGTCTGATGAATAGTATATTCAATCAACATTTGGATAAATTTGTATTGGTATTTATCGATGAAATTTTAGTTTACTCAAAAACGAAAGAAGAACATGAAGAAAATATGAAAACAGTATTGCAGACCTTAAGGAAACACAAGTTGTATGCAAATTTTGACAAATGTGAATTCTACCAAAGAAGAATACAATACCTAGGACATGTGACATCTGAGGAGGGTATTGCAATTGATCCATAGAAGATAAAATCCATTATGGAATGGCCTATCCCTAGGGATGTAACATACATCGGATTATTTATGGGAATTACTGGTTACTACCGTAGATTCATGGAAGGATTTTCTAGGATTGCGTACCCAATTACATCTCTACAGAAAAAGGGAATAAGGTTTACTTGGTCACAAAAATGTCATGACAACTTTAATAAGATAAAATAATTGTTAACCACAACACCTATTTTAAGGGTAGAAGACCCTAATAAACACTTTACAATTTGTGTGTATGCAAGCAAAAAAGGCTTGGGAGGTGTCCTAACTCAGGAGGGGCATGCCATCTGTTACAAATAACATAAAGTGAAAGAACATGAATGAAAATATGTCACACGTGATTTGGAATTAGCAGTTGTAATTCATGCGCTAAAAATGTGGCGACATTATTTAATGGGGAGGAAATTTCTTCTGCTAACTCACAACAATGGTGTGAAATTCTTATTCAGTCAACCAGATCTCAATGCAAGGCAAGTGAGGTGGCTGTCCTTGTTGAGTGAATTCCATTTTGAATTAAGACACAAGAAAGGAAAAGAAAACAATGTTGCATATGCCCTAAGTCGAAGAACTAACATAATTTTTGAGATAAGTATTCGCAAAGAAGACAACGACATCGAACAAAGAATAAAGCTGCAAGCTATAATGACGAAAAATACATCAAAACAGTAGCATATTTACAAGGAAATGAATTTTTTTTTGGACAAAACAGATCTGATTTTGGATAAAAATGGACTGCTAAGGTTAAAAAACAGGTTATACATACCTAATTCTACTGATTTAAAGTCAACAATTCTCGATGAATTGCACAAAAATCCATATTTTGGTCATCAAGTATACAAGAAAATGGTAACAACATTAAGAAAATTGTTTTATTGACCTAACATGAAAGGTGAAACATCTGAATACTTATCCAGATGCTTAGATTGTCAATAGGTAAAGGTTGAATATCAACATCCAGTCGGCCTCCTACAACATCTACCTATGCAGGAATGGAAGTAGGATATTATCTCACTGGACTTCATCACAGGTTTTCCTAAGACTCAAAAGAAAAATGACTCGATTATGATAGTGATTGGTAAACTTAGCAAATCTGCACATTTTATACCTAGGAAATCTACTTATAAAGAAATTAATATCGTTGAAATATTTATGAAGGAAATTTTTAGAATGCATGGTGATGGAAACTTTCCCTCGACGGCGCAACCGTGCTCACCAGGACCTTCTTTCACACGGCCCGAAGAGTCAAGGCCTCTTCCAACTCCTCTGGGAGTTCTCGCTACCCACAACACTCCTTCAACGATCTCCCCTTTGCAAATCGGGAAATCGGCGTTCTCGCTATCGCGAACCCTGTGTGCACTTCCCGTGCAATTCAAACCTCCGAGCTCCGATCCCCGATGGTCAACGGTCAATGAATCAGTCCTGTCGGGGATTTTCCCTATTTGGAAATCAGCATATGAAAGGTCGCGATTCACTCACCTTTCAAAACCCCGAATGTCAAGGTGTGATGCCACATGTTAGCGCTCCACGCTGTTCCTGTGGGACCCGTCGCACTCGGGGGTTTTCTCTTTCTCCACGGTCCTTTCGACTCTGAAAACGCTGAAGCGCCGAGTCCCGACTCCATGGGATCTCGTGCCACCTATCCTTGTCGCAATCTACAGCTCCGATAAAATCGACAATTCGCGACTCGCGATTTCACAGGGTATAAAACTCCCACCTCGCCAAACTCCGATCGCCGAACCCCGATGGGCGTTAGTTCTTACCTCCTGCGCCAAAGGACTAAACCCTGCACAACTTATCCACGATCCAACGATCGGCAGGATTTCGCGATTTTCCTCCACAAACCCTTTCTGTCAATCCTTCGCCTTGGTGATTTCTTCCACCTCGAAGTTTCTCCCAGTTCGAACCTCCTTCTGGGTATGTTCCTACAATAGCACAAAAGAACTATCCCTCCTGAGCTTTGTCACCTCCGACTCCTTCATATATCTTTTACACGCGCTCCCTGTGCTCGACCTCCAACAACTCTCAAAGTGTTGAAGTCACCCGGACTCTATGCACTTCCTGCAACAGAAGTCCTCGTCTCCCTTTCCTCAGACTCGTCTCTGAGACTTCAAATCCGACCTGCACTTCAACTGCATGGTTCGAATAACCCAATACAACTTCTGGGTGAACGAGAATAAGAGCTTAACTGTTGAGCCTCATCAATGCACTCTATGCGGATGAATTAGACTGCACTCTATGCAGGAATCTTCTGGCTCAAACAGAGAAACAAATGAAACTCATTCTCTTTTCTCTCACAGATTTCGAATCTACCATGAAATCACATACACAACATATAAAACAAAGGCATAACAAGAAGCAAATATGCAACAGCATAATATCAACAGCACACAGAGAATAATCACAGCCATGTAATTGAATCAAAGCTTTCCTATTAATTCAATATCTGTACATGGGTGTTCTCCACAAATTCTCTGTTCTGCTCTGCTTGCTCCTGTATGAATTAATCTGCTACTAATGTTACAATGATACAAAGGAGGGTGCCTATATTCCGTTTTCCCTCTCGAAATCTGAAACTATCAAATCTACAATAAATTCCTATCTAACAACATTAAAACTAATAAATGCCTTCCTATCTATAATACATTTCCAGTGCGCTTCTTTATGAATGCTTCATAAAAGAGCGGGGCAACAATTTCCAAGGTGCTTCAAAAATTAATGCTGGCACTATCCAGCTGTCTCTTTTCCTCCACGCTCTGGCTCGCTTGGTTGAGTGAGTGATGCTCCTACATCATACTCCTCGGCTCAAAAGATTTCATGGGCTCCTGTCCATGAGCTCCTGTACGGTGTGCCCATGTTTCTGAATTTCTGCCTCTGTCTCCCAGCTAGCATCCTCCACTGGGTGGTTCTTCCATTTCACCAGGTATTCAAAATACTGCTTTCACCTGGTCTTCTTGCCCAATCGCTTGTACAGTATATACTCCATCTGCGGCTTCTCGGCGACTGGTAATTGTTTCTGCCACTGTATCACTGGTTCCTCAGTTCCAGTGTCTGCTTCTGCAACCTTGTATGGGTATAAATCTGAAATATTGAAAATCGGAGATATCCCGATGCCCTCTGGCAACTCAAGCTCATATGCATTCTCCCCGAATTTCTTTAGGACTCTGCATGGCCCAATTTTCTTCATCTTGAGCTTGTTATATGTTCCCCTCGGGAACCTTTCCTTTCTTAAGTGCGCCAAAACCATGTCCCCAACTTCGAACTGAAGTTGTCTCTTCCTTTGATCGGCTCTGCGCTTATACTCCTGGTTCGCCTTCTACAGTCGCTGCTTCACCTGCGTGTGAAGTTCTTGCATCGCCTCAGCGAAATCTTCAGCACGAGCGCTGCTAGTTTCAGCCTGTCCTGACTCCCTGAGTTCAGAAACTCCTCTCGACTGTGTCCCATACAAAATCTGAAATGGACTCTTGCCTGTACTCTGATTCACTGAATCGTTGTATGCGAATTCTTCCTGTGGTAAAATCTGGTCCCAACTGTTGTGGTGCTCCGTCACCAAGCTTCTCAATAAATCCCCCAGGCTCCTATTGACCACCTTGGTCTGCCCATATGTCTGCGGATGGTAAGCAAAACTGAATGCCAATTCAGTCCCTAGCTTCTTCCATAGCGTCCTCCAAAAGTGACCTATGAATTTTGTATCCCGATCCGAGACTATGCTTCTCGGCAATCCATGCAATCTCACAATCTCTTTGAAAAACAAATTCGCGATGTGGGTCGCATCACTGGTCTTCTGACACGGTATGAAATGTGCCATCTTAGAAAACCTGTCTACCACCACAGAGATGGAATCAACTCCTCTTTGCGTTCTTGGCAAACCCAAAACAAAGTCCATGCTAATGGCTTCCCATGGTCTCTCAGGTATAGGCAATGGCTGATAGAACCCTGTGTTCTGCTTTCAGCCCTTCGCATGTTGACATATCCTGCATCTGTCAACAAACCGTTTGACATCAGTGCGCATGCCCGACCAATAATATGATTCACTCATCTTGGCGAATGTCTTGTCATGCCCAAAATGACCTGCTAAGCCTCCGCTATGTTTTTCCTTCACTAAATTCTCCCTC
This sequence comes from Picea engelmannii, assembly GCA_009831015.1. Classification (NCBI taxonomy): domain Eukaryota; kingdom Viridiplantae; phylum Streptophyta; class Pinopsida; order Pinales; family Pinaceae; genus Picea; species Picea engelmannii. Next base: position 4,908 of record ML877936.1, read on the forward strand.
ATGGAGCAATTCGGTATGCACAGTTGATTGCCCCTAAAAAGCAATCCATCCTGGATCATATAATCAATCCATGGGCTCCGATCCCTGAGAAATGGGTTCTCAGCTGCCTCATATGCTTCTCTGAAATCTGCATCACCTGCATACATATCTTTCAGATTCTCAAAACCCAAGGTTTTGACCCTGAACTCCTACAGCATTAAACATTTCCTGCTCAAGGCGTCAGCTACCTTGTTAGCAGTCCCTGAAATGTGCTTGATTACAAACGTGAAATTTTGCATGTACTCTACCCATTTCGCATGCTTCTGGTTCAACTTCTCCTGTTGACTTATGAACTGCAACGCATGGTTATCGCTGTACAAAATGAATTCCTTGGGTATTAAGTAATGCCTCCACTTTTTCAATGCCTGTATGATGGCATAAAATTATTTATCGTATGTGGAGTATTTCAACTTTGCATCATCCAGCTTCTCGCTGTAATATGCCACAAGCCTCTCATATTGACTCAGGACCCCTCCAACGGCATACCCACTTGCGTCACACTTCACTTGGAAGGTTTTCTGAAAATCTGGCAGCACCAGAATTGGTTGCTCTGTAATCTTCCGCTTCAACAGATTGAAGCTCCTCTCAGCCTCCGCTGTCCAGTGAAAAACTTGATGCCGCTTCCTCACTGTATCCATCATTGCGGCGCTAATTCCACTGAAATTCTGAATGAATTTTCTGTAGAAACTAGCTAATCCATGGAAGCTCCTTACCTCGAAAATATTTCTCGGCGATGGCCAATTCCTGATAACTTCCACCTTCTGAGGATCCATCTTCAGTTCATTCGCCGAGATTACAAAACCCAAATAAATGAGTTCTGTATGCATGAACGAGCATTTCTTCAAATTGATCAGCAGCTTCTCCTCCTGTAGCCTCCTCATCACAATAGCCAAATTCTTCAGATGCTCAGCCTTAGTCTTACTGAAAATCAGTATGTCGTCCAGGTACACGACCACAAATTTGCCAATGAATTCCTGCAGGACTTCATTCATCAGTCTCATGAATGTGCTTGGTGCGTTGGTTAAACCAAACGACATGACCAGCCATTCGTACAAACCTTCGTTTGTTTTGAATATTGTTTTCCATTCATCTCCTTCTCTCATCCGGATCTGATGATATCCGCTCTTGAGATCAATTTTCGAAAAATAATTTGCCCCACTCAGGCAATCCATCAAGTCGTCCATTCTCGGTAGTGGAAATCTGTACCTGATGGTGATTTTATTTATCGCCCTGGAGTCTGTACACATCCTCCATCCTCCATCCTTCTTCGGACTCAGTACCGTCAGAAAAACACACGGACTTAGGCTCTCTCTGACCAGTCCTTTATCCAGCAGATCCTGTACCTGCCTTTTGACCTCCTCGTTCTCCTGAGGTGTCAACCTGTACGCTGCCTTATTTGGAAAACTTGCTCCGGGTATGAGATCAATGTGGTGACTCACACTCCTCATCGGTGGCAACGAACGAGGTAGTTCGTCCATGATGATATCAGCAAAATCTCCCAACAGTTCCTGAATCTCGTCTGGTAAGTCATCCATTCTTGTGCTTGTCAGGACAATTTTCGATTTCCTGACCACAATGAATTGTGGATATTCATTTTTCTCCAGCTTTGTGAGAATCTCCTTCCCACTCATGAGAAGTATCATGCTGGTTACTTCCGGCCTTACTTCCTTATCTTTTATCGGAAGCAATCTGTGTGTTCTCCTATCCTTCTCTAAGGTGTATGTGTTCATCCTCCCATCATGAACCACATTTCTGTCATACTTCCATGGTCTCCCCAACAATATATGACATACGTCCACGGGAATAACATCACACAGGATCTCATCATGATAATTCCCAATCTTGAATTTAACTAAGCATTGTTTAGTGACACTTACCCGGTGTCCTTTTTGTAACCACGAGACTTTATATGGACTCGGGTGCTTAGTTGTTTCCAGCTCCAGCTTTTCCACCATCTCGGTTGAAATGAGATTATCGGTGCTCCTGCTGTCAACTATGACCTTGCACTTTCTGTCCTTGGCTGTGCAAGCTGTCCTGAACAGTCTGCTCCTTTGCACTGAGCTGTCCACCTCCTTCTCGGGTGTCAAAAGAATTTTATGCATTCCAAGCGACCTCCCGCTGTCTGCATCTTCATCATCATGCCTCTGCGCCTTAGTGACGTGAGCTTCACTTCTGTCCATCTTCTTGTCTGGACAATCAACATCTTTATGTCCGTCCTTCCCACATGTGAAACAGGGGATGACTCCTCCTCTACCCCGTCCTCTGCCTTGGGTACGAGGAAAAGTGTTCACGTCAGCATATCCGCCACCCTGCTCTATATACGGCCTCCTCGGCTTGGCATTTTTCTGCCTCTGTTCTACTTGTGGCTGCCTCTGCTGTGAGGTTCCACCTCTCTCAGCCTTACCCTGAGGTCTCTTCCACTCCTCCTTGGGCTTCTAAATTCTTTCTTGGGCAATTGCCTTGCCTCTAGGCTGGCTTCTGCCTCGCCCTCGCTGACCTTGCTTGCGGCTCAACTTCTCTTCGGCTTTCAGAGCCATCTAGTATGCATCCTCAACTGTTCAGATGGTCAGCATGCTCAATTCATCATGAATGTCATACCTCAACCCATTCAGGTATCTTGCCACCTTTTCGTCATCACTCTCCCGATGACCAGCTCTGATGTTGAGCCTGTAAAATTCTTCGGTGTACTCCTTCACCATCATCAGTTTCTGTCTCAGGTTCTGCATTCGCCTGAACAGAGTGATCTGATAGTCTCTGGGGATGAATTTCGCTTTCATCTTAGCGATCATCCTATCCCATCTTTTGATTTTCTATTTGCCTTTGTAGTGCCTATCATCCTGCAACTCGTCCCACCATAAGGTTGCATGTCCTTTCAACTTAGTAACAACATGCCTTACCTTCTTGTCCTCTTCGATATCTTCGTAATCGAAGTAGGTGTTGAGTGCTCGGATCCAATCCAGCAACTCTTCAGCATTCAAACTTCCCTCATAGATGGGAATGTCCATCTTGGTCTTTGAGCTCATCCTAGAGATAGCTCTGATCAACCGTTCAGTCGAAGCATCTTCTGCAGAGATCTCTTCTGCCTCATGTCCAGCTTCCTCTTCCACCTCGGAATCACTGAACTCTCCTGCGCCGACCCCGTGCCTTTGGGTGTTCTCCGTCTCTTCGAGTCTCGCCCTGAGATCTCGTATCTGTCGTTCCATCTCTAGATTCCCTGCTGGCCTACCCCTCCTTCGGGCGTCCCTATCCTCACGATCAGGTGACTGCCTTTCTCTTCTGGGCGGCATTATGTCTTCTCCGTTCCTTGCTACAGAAAGCAAGGATACACCCACTCTGATACCACTTGACGACAACTTTCCCTCGACGACACAGCCGCTCTCACCAGGACCTTATTTCACACGGCCCGAAGAGTCAAGGACTCTTCCAACTCCTCTAGGAGTTCTCGCTACCCACAACACTCCTTCAGCGACCTCCTCTTTGCAAATTGGGAAATCGACGTTCGCGCTATTGCGAACCCTGTGTGCACTTCCCGTGTAATTCAAACCTCCAAGCTCCGATCCCCGATGGTCAATGGTCAATGACTCAGTCCTGTCGGGGATTTTCCCTATCAGGAAATCGGCATATGAAAGGTCGCGATTCACTCACCTTTCAAAACCCCGAATGCCGAGGTGCGATGCCACGTGTTAGCGCTCCACGCTGTTCCTGTGGGACCCATCGTACTCGGGGGTTCGCTCTTTCTCCACGGTCCTTTCGACTCTGAAAATGTCGAAGCGCCGAGTCCCGGCTCCACGGGATCTCGTTCCACCTGTCCTTGTCGCAATCTACGGCTCCGATAAAATCGGCAATTCGCGACTCGCGATTTCACAGGGTATAAAACTCCCACCTCGCCAAACTCCGATCACCGAACCCCGATGGGCGTTAGTTCTTACCTCCTGCGCCAAAGGACTAAACCCCACGCAACTTATCCATGATCCAACGATCAGCGGGATTTCGTAATTTTCCTCCGTAAACCCTGTCCGTCAATCCTCCGCCTTGGTGATTTCTTCCACCTCGAAGTTTCTCCCAGTTCGAACCTCCTTCTGGGTCTGTTCCTACAATAGCACAAAGGAACTATCCCTCCTGAGCTTTGTCACCTTCGACTCCTTCAGAGATATTTTACATGCGCTCCCTGTGCTCGACCTCCAACAACTCTCAAAGTGTTGAAGTCACCCGGACTCTATGCACTTCCTGCAACAGAAGTCCTCGTCTCCCTTTCCTCAGACTCGTCTCTGAGACTTCAAATTTGACCTGCACTTCAACTGCACAGTTTTAATAACCCAATACAACTTCTGGGTGAACGAGAATAAGAGCTTAACTGTTGAGCCTCATCAACGCACTCTATGCGGATGAATTCGACTGCACTCTATGCAGGAATCTCCTGGTTCAAACAGAGAAACAAATGAAACTCATTCTCTTTTCTCTCACAGATTTCGAATCTACCATGAAATCACATACACAGCATATAAAACAAAGGCATAACAAGAAGGAAATATGCAACAACATAATACCAACAGCACACGGAGAATAATCACAGCCATGGAATTGAATCAAAGCTTTCCTATTAATTCAATATCTGTACATGGGTGTTCTCCACAAATTATCTGTTCTGCTCTGCTTGCTCCTGTATGAATTAATCTGCTGCTAATGTTACAATGATACAAAGGAGGGTGCCTATATTCTGTTTGCTCTCTCGAAATCTGAAACTATCAAATCTACAATAAATTCCTATCTAACAACATTAAAACTAATAAATGCCTTCCTATCTATAATACATTTCAAGTGCGCTTCTTTATGAATGCTTCATAAAAGAGCAGCGCAACAATTTCCAAGGTGCTTCAAAAATTAATGCTGGCACTATCCAGCTGTCTCTTTTCCTCCACGCGCTGGCTCGCTTGGTTGAGTGAGCAATGCTCTTGCATCACATGGAATTCCTAAAATGGTGATTTTGGATGAGATATCAAATTTACGTCAACGTTTTGGAAGGAATTGTTTGCAGGGTTGGATACTAACCTAAATTTCAGCACAAGCTACCATTCACAAATTGATGGGAAAACCAAATGAACAAATCAGATTGTGGAAGACATGTTATTAATGTACATGAGAACGAAACCAACTAAGTGGGAGGAGAACCTACACTTA
>WSFP011471671.1:0-17624 GCA_009831015.1 Picea engelmannii
TTCCTAAGGAGGGAGGATTGATCCAGGTGGATATCGGGGGCCACCCACCTTTTCCAAATGGCTCAAAACAGTTTTCTGGCCATTTTGGCAATTTACTATTTTTAGCAGGTTTTAACTTCTGGGGCCATTTTGAGGGCCTAAATAAAGATTTTTTGAGATCAAGGTTCTCAATTATATCCAGAGGCATACTTGAGGCCCCAAAATGAATCTCCTCGATGATACCTTTCCAACGAGCTATCACACGCCTAAAACGGAGATCGTATGAAAAAGTTACGACCCCGGGAAGTTGATGCACCAACTTACCCAAACGGTGCCCACATGACTTTTGGCGCTTCATCTCCTAGGGTTAGGTTTTTGGATGTCTAGGAATTTTGGCATTCCCATCTATTGTAAAAGGGCCTTCCGAGCCTCATTGTAACCATCATCTTGCGAATGCGAGTAGCCGTCACATCTCTTCTCAGAGATAAGCTGCCACCATTCTAGCGAGTCTTTCACTCTGTATTTTTACAGTCTCTGTACATTTCTTTCATTAATAGAAATCATGTATTACTCTATCTCTTTGTTTATGGTTGCATCTCTGATATATTTCTGTTATATTACTGGATATACGCGATATCTCTGTGCATTGCTTTATTATATCACCGCTCTCATTTCGTGCCGAAAATAATCCGGATCAACGTGATTGCTTCAGACCATATAGTGACTTCTTTAGCTTACAGACTAACTCTTTCTTTCCCTGTACTATAAAGCCTTCTAGCTGCTTCATGTAGATTTATTCTTCCAGATCCCCATGTAGGAATGTTGTCTTCACATCAATATGTTCTACTTCAAGATCAAAAGAAGAAACAATAGATAAATAAAATAGAATAGAAGTTAACTTAGCAACAGGAGAAAAAATCTCACCAAAGTCAATTCCCTCTACTTGGGAATAACATTTTTCTACTAACCGAGCTTTGTATTTCTCCACTTTTCCATCTTCATTAAACTTCTTCTTAAACAACCATTTGCTACCAACAGATTTTCTTCCAGCTGGCAACTCAACTATATCCCATGCCTCATTCTTATCTAAGGAATCCATTTCTTAAACCATGGCCTTCTTCCAGAGTTTACTATCCTCTGAGTTCACTGCTTCCCTGACAGTTCTAGGATCATCAACAGTAATAGATAAAGAAAAATTGGAATGGAAATTAGGTGGACTATACCTTTATGGTTGCCTTCTTTCTCTCACTGATCTCCTCAATACTGGGGTATGAGGTTCTTGTTCTTCTTCTGCTTCCTCTTCTTCAGATGATTCAGATTTTGCACCATCCAACTCTAGCTCTATTTTCTTAGGTTCCTCTTTCCTTGGTAGGAATTCCTATTTGGACACATCTTTTACCTCTCTAAAAACAACGTCCCGATTGTAAACAATATTCTTAGTTTCTGGGTTCCAAATCTTATAACCTTTCACACCATCTTTATAACCAATAAAGATACACTTTTCAACTTTTTTATCCATATTACTACTATTTTCCTTTGGAACATGTACATAAGAATCACAACCAAACACTCTAAGATGTTGAAGAGAGGTTTTCTTTTCATTCCATACCTCATGTGGAGTTTTGTCATCTAATGCTGATGAAGGTGATTGATTGACTAGGTAACATGTTGTACCCACTACCTCTGCCCATAATTCCTTTCCTAACTCAACATCGCTAAGCATGCTCCCTGCTTTTCCCATCAGTGTCCTGTTCATCCTTTCTGCAACTCCATTATGCTGAGGAGTGTATGGAGTAGTCTTCTTCCTTGTTATACCACACTTCTTACAGAATTATTCGAATTCATTTTCGCAGAATTCTCCACCATTATCCATTCTCAATACCTTTATTTTCTTCTCTGTCTGGTTTTCTACCAGAGCCTTAAACTCTTTAAATTTATCAAATACCTCAGATTTCTTTATAAGAAAACAAATCCATGTTTACCTTGAGAAATCATCTATGAATGAAACATAATACATAGACTTACCTAGTGATGGAATAGGCACAAGTCCAAACACATCATTGTGTATAAATTCTAAGATCTCCTTTTCTCTTGTAGTACCAGAAGGGAATCTTCCTCGATTGTGTTTACAATATATGCAATGTTCACAGAAATCAAAATCCAGAGTACAATTACACATACCTTCAACCATGCCTTTACCATGTAGTGTTCGAAGGCCCTTTTTTCCAATATGCCCCAATGTTTGATGCCATAGCATGGTCTTCTTTTCAGGGACGGTATTGGTTTTGTATTCTTTATTTTTCTGCTCAAGGAAAACAAAACTGTTACACCCATTAGTATAAGTGCTTCCCAACAACTTGTACAGAGTTCCACACCGAACTCCCCTCATCAACACCATTTCTCCTCGTACCATCTTGCAAGTTTTATTTCTAAATACAATATCCACTCCTGCATCATCCAACTTGCTTACAGATATTAGGCTCCTGGAAAGTTTTGGAATGTGGAGAACCCCAGGGAGATTTCTAATCCTTCCATCTTTTAGCAACAACTTAACCCTTCCACCTCCCAAGATTTTGTCTGTTGAGTCATCTCCTAGGAATACATCACCACCATCGTATTTTTCATATTCAGAGAACCACTCCCTGTGAGGAGTCATATGGTATGGTGCACCTGATTCGATCAACCATAAATCACGGTCTACATGTGTACCTGTAGATGCCAAGTAAACATCATCTCCTTCTTCAGTGGAGGTTTTCTCCTCTGTGGAAGAGGTACTATCAGATCCCTTTGGTTTTTCAACTTTCTTAGACTTGCAATCTTTCTTATAATGCCATGTTTTACCTCACTTCCAACATTTCCTCAAAGATTTTCCTGGAGACTTGGATCTACCTGTAGATTTAGATCTTCCCCCAAAGGCTTACCGGGATTCCTATCCTGGGTACGACCTCTTACAAATAAAGCATCTGTGCTATGAATATCCATGCTTTTTCACCTCATCTCTTCAGATAACAAGGATGAAACTACATCCTCATAATTCAATGTATATTTAGTGGTACTACCAATTGCTACAACCAGATTATCGCAAGAGTCTAGAAAAGAACATAACAAAGTAATACACTTATCTTCTTCTGCAATCATAATATTAATAAAGACAAGTTGGCTTACCAAAGTATTAACGACATTAAATGTTATGTCATAGAATCTCCATCTTCCATCCTAAGATGATACAACTTCTTTCGAAGAAACACATTGTTTACCAGGGACTTTGATTGATACAAATTCCCCAACTTATCCCATAGTTCCTTGGCTGTAGATTATCCCAAGACATTCAACAACACCGAATCTGCCAGGCAGAGTCGAATAGTACTCCTTGCTCTTCTATCCAACTTCTCCCAATCTTCCTTCGACATACCAATAGGTGGTGTATTAGTAGTTTGTGTACTAGTAGGTTGTGTACCAGTAGCCTGTGTGCTGGTAGACGGTGTACCAGTAGGCTATGTACGAGGATCCACAATGATCCATTGTTCTTTGTCTACAAGAAGGTCCTCCATATTGAGCTTCCATAGCTCAAAGTTTTTATTGTTGAACTTCTCTATCTCAATTCTAGATGAGCTCACCATTCCTCTTTCTATACTCGAATCTCCACTGCAAAAGATCCCACTAAACCTAGGTTTATCATAGACCCAATATAAACTTAATCTATCAAGACAGAGCTAAACCCTCAACAACAAAGGTGTCCCTCTAAAGATAAAAATGAGCTTTGATACCACATGTAAGTTTTAAACCTGTAAATTAAAGAAATGCATATAGATTCTTAAGAAAAAACATAAATTAATCAATGGCTCAATCACATAGTACACAAATATTTATACCGGAAACCCTCAACCAGGGAAAACATTTCTTATATTCATTATCACGAATTTCACCATTCACGATACAATATATATAATGTTTTTAGGTATTCTGTACATACCAAAACCCTAATCCCTTAATCCGAGATTAATTTAGAAAACCGCTAAAAATAGAAAAATCCGCTAAAAATAGACAAAACTACTAGAGGGATCGTCAGACGCAGTTGTCAAACCTGATGCTCCCACACACACACACACACATGCAAAGAATATAACATATACCCAACAAAGATAAAAAAAATAGTTAATTTCTCTTCCTTGGAAAGTTCGGGACTTCGTGTTCAGAAACATAAAAAAGATTGACGAATTCGCAAGACATTTCAACAACTTGAACCTAAGATATGTTGAAAGGCTGAGAGGGTTCGACCCTAATGGGATTTTTGTAGAACAATTAATAGCAGTTGGATTCAACAATTATTTTATCCATACACTCCTGAACGAAGACAAACACAATGACGAGAACACTCCTTCTCGTGATGTTGGTGACCTAGAGACATGGAAAAGCATCAATGAATGGTACAAACAACAGGGTAAAGGCCCCGATGAGAAGAGTGTTCAATCCACAACTGCCACTCCCAAGAGTACGACATCCCAAAGCATCCCTCCAACGAACCACCACAGTAAGAAAGAAACCCACAATTCTTCAAACAGAGGAGGAGATAATAACCCTCCTCCGGGTAAAATCGATAGTTCTCGCAAGCTTCCCATGAGGAAGAAGAGAAAAAATGTTGCTCAACAATTAGAATATCCCAAAAGTTAAAGTGAAGACATGGAACTTGAGATTGATCTCAAAAACATATTCCCCAATGTTGATCAGCCCGAGTATGTGATCCAACATATTCCCCTAATGGAAATAACTGAGACCAAGATTTTTGATGAAGATGAATCCTTCATATTCCAAAGCATTGTTTTTTACAGCGAATCTAAAAATTTAATTATTGAAAAGAGAGATGTAAGAAATAAGAAAGGGAAATCTCGTTCATAGATTAACCTTAGGAACATGCAGCCATCCCAAATCTCCCAAATTCACCGAGCAACCAAAGATGCTCTTGATGATTCCATTGGAGGCCTTGAGGTGGAGAATGTGAAACTAAAGGACCAAATCAAGGAATTGGATGAAGCTTTGATTCCTATCCCATTGCTTACCAATAATTTACCAATAATCATGCTTGCCACCCCTGCAACCAAGTTATAAGGATCCTCCAGTCTCCTCACATCATGTAGAGGCAATGTGGAGAAGAATATAAAGAAAATAATGGAGCTAATTACTGAAGCCTGGGAAACATAAAAAATTATAGCTTCCTTTGGAACAAGGGCACATGCCTTCTAGGAATATTTGCATGCGGATTTAAAAAATGATAAAGGTTTCTATCTGGACGTGGTCGTCCCTTTTGGCATCAATGTCACCAACATGACATAAATGATAAGAAGATCTCCGCTCCCCAAATTGGATAAAACAATTAAATACATGATGGAAAGAGAAAGTTAAGAACCTACATCTCATTGTCCTATCATGTGAATAAGTTGTATCAAAGAAAGAAGAATTATTCATAACGCTGACCGAAATAGACTTAGCTGGAAGTACCAATGAGGTCCATGACCCCAAATTAATCCTCAACTCCTTATTCTTAACCACAAAATCCTTCGATGAACAAGTTGATATTTTTAGGGGGTTGTCTTTAGAAAAGTTTTATGAAATCCTTCAATAGGATGAGGATGACGTGGACAACTAGCTAGTGGACTATTCAGTAAAAAATAAAGAAAATGAACAGGCTCTATGTAATCTTTCTATCGATCTAATGGAATTAGAAAACAATCTTTTCAACATAAAAATCTGGCATGATATCAACGTGCCCCCCATGATAAGCTACATTTAAGAATGGCTCCAAAGGAAAATTGGCAAGCTCCCTGACGAAGGGAAACAAGCGATTGGAACGATTCCAGTAACCATCGATGAGAGAAATAAAAAGGAATCAAAAAGAAAATAGAAGAGGGGGAGATATATACCATCATATTAAGTCTATACTGATCACATCCTTCTTTCTTTATCAATCCAGTTATTCCACCTCTTTAAATAGAAATGTCTAACCAAAGACTGGTAACTTCCAATTTCTTCTTTTCAGGTATTGTTGTCTACCATCACCCACTTATTCTTTCTACAATCCTATTTCTTGTACTTATTTATTTTATGGTCCGCGGGAGCCCCAATCCCAGTCCATATGAAAAATTCATTTAAATTTCGAGGAATATGTAACCGACATTATTATTTTTTGAGAAATTTCAAAGAAAACTATTCCGGGAACAATCTCGATGGTGCCTTCTAACCTTGTTTTTAGAATGCAAAGTTAGTTCTCTCTATGCATGTCGGTCACCTTCTTTTATTTTATGTGCTCAAAAATATTTATCTTCAACTATGTTGGATGTCAGGAAATTGTGTTTACTTAATTTGAATGTTTAATGTGTGTGATTCTTGGTCATATTTTCCAGGAACCTTTATTTCAAAAAAAACAAAAAAACATTTTCTATCGTTTTGTATTGCTTTAATTCATTACGACGAACTTTCTCTAAGTCCCGCATTTGAACTATACATGCCCCAGAAAAAACTTAAAGAGGAGTACCACATCTATAAAAAAAACAGTAGGATTGACATCCTCGTTAGGTTTTTGTTTCGGTCCTAACAGATTCAAGGGTCAACAGACTTGTAAATACATCTACAAGAATATCCATAGAAATAAAAACCTTCAAAAAAAAATTTCATTGCCAAAAAAAATCAGCTGGATAGACATGTTACAAATATATCAGTTGGTACTATATTGAACTGTCATAGGAATCTTAATTTTTTTTTAGTTCTTACAAATATTTCAGTTGGATAGGCATGTTACAAACATGCCCTCTTTCTAGAGAGAACTTGCATATCAACCTCTCCAAAGTGGGATTGCTTCTCACGAAAAAAAGTTTCAGGAAAAGGGCATCTTCCTCTGTCTAGACACCTTCTTTTCACACAATTTAAATTAACTTCAATGAGTTGAAAACTCATGAAAATAAACAATCATGTTAGGTGTCTGTTAATATATAGAAAAAACTAGCAAACATGGAGGTCACACAAGAAGATCAAAGAATCTTCGACACTGAACACATTTTCAAAAAAAATTATATTTGTTTTTTTTCCACCACATTTAACTTTATTTATCCTAACACATATAGAGACAAACAAGCCAGATGATCTATTTAATAGAATGCAATGGATGTTGCTTACTTTGTCCATGGGAAAAATTAAAGAATTGACTATGGAAATTTAAGTTAACTCTAAATATTGGGATGAAAGTCAGTTGGAAGTATACAAAGATCATTATAAATGAATTTCATAAATACATTAAAGAGATAAAACCTACAACGTAGGAACGGAAATTTCCAAGATGGCAAGTTAGACTCCAACAATATATCAAGTTACAAGTGATGGGGATATATGTTTTTTTAGTAGCTATCTGTTCCACTATTGGTAATAGGAAAAATTATAGAATCTTATTAAGAGAATAAAAGCTATATGGATTATGAAAAACACGGTATAATTAGAATGAGAATACTTTAAAAAACTAAATGGTTTCAATTCCAGAATTGCTCTAGGAGATTAATGCTCGGGCGCCTTGTCTTTCTGAAATGAATGTGAGTCGTCAATTGGCTTCCAATGTGTGATATGGGTGACCCTGTCACTTTAGCATCCCTGCTAACTCTTTACCAACCTACCAATTTTAGAACTCAACTGGCCATATTTAACAATGGAACAAATTTCTCACAAAGTGACTTTCTCGCTAATTACTTTCTGACCCTATATTAATATAATATTATCATTAACTAATTCAGGAATTCGAGACTCCGAATCTTAGGGGCTCCAGGCGTTGGGGGAACTATGTTTTTTATGGAAGGAAAAATCCTGGAGTGATATTCTCCCATATTCATGTAGCAGCCTGACGTGTTATGGTTGATGTGTGGCAGAGTGCCACATGCCATTTTATACATGGATACCACCTGTCCTTCCTGCTACTTGCCATGTGTCCACAATAGTTTCCATGTGTCTCTGGTACTTCTAGATTCTCATTCTCCCACAATCCCTCCATACCTGTGCATTTATTCCCATTCCAACTCGGTAGGGACTACATTGCCATGCAACACTTGTTTATTTATAAAGGGTGATCCTTTATAACTCCACCTATTTGTATTTCAAGGTGACCTTTAATAAAATTGATCCCTCTCATGATTTTTCTTATGTGTATAGTAAGATAAAAAAACATCCATTGCTTTATAAATATATCCTTCACCTCACCGTTCTTCATAAAATAAAAGCTCACCTTCGAAATTCCTACCATGATTTGGCATTAAAACTTTTAATTTTTTGGATTGTCGCACCCTAGACAAGGATATCATGGAAAATTGCCAAAATTGACGCACTTTATAAAAGGATAGCATGTGTCAATTTTCTTGCGACACTTTCATCAAATTTTCACACTATGTAATGTGTATTACCCGCGACTCTTTTCAAAAATTAAAAATTTCATAAGTGTGCCTACGACTGTCGCACTGTGTAAGAGGGACAACTCGTGAAAGTGTAATAAAACCCATACTAGGCCGATCCATTCCACTCGTCTCATCTCAGTATGACTTCACCGATGTTACAAGTGTATTACAAGTGGCTTACAATTGTAATGTGTTTGTACCCTTGTTAGGAAGCGAATGCATAAACATAACAAGATTCTAATAGAAAAGAATATAAAACCAAGATTAAACCGAGAACAACAATCACACAATTGACAAAGTGATTTATGATGAAACCCAATACACGAAAAAACAAGGGGGAATTATAATCGATATTCTTATTATTCAAGGGAGAATTACAATAGCCAACATAGGCATACAACTATCCTCTCCTCTCTACGCACACACCTCACTCCAAAATATTGTGTCTTGATCACATATTTCACATTCACCTCTATTGGTATGCTCGTATATATAACATCTATCACACAGTTACATGAACTCATCATAAATAGATCACATAGTTACATAACTTGTTCACTATAGTGTGCATGCATGCACAATCTAAATTAAGTGCATGCAACTGCATGGGAAATTGGTTGGCACATTTTCAACAATCTCCACCTTGACAACAATTTACCTTATATATCATGCCCAAATTTATTCATCTCCTTTCCAGCAAGCCAAGAGAATCCAAACACCATTACATCTCCGAAAATTCTCTAAAGGTACTGTTATGTGAACATGTCTCCATGATTCACTCCAGTATGGACCATTCTATCTCCATTAGTAACATGTATAATAAACCAATGAAATTGTCTATTTTGATATGCTGGATTGTTAGTCAAATGCACAACACTTTGACTACCAAAGAACACCACATCCTCTACTTGTCCAAACTTACCCAATATATCCTTGCATTATTGTAATACACAACCTGAGGTAGGTCTCCTCTTGTCCAAATATCACGAATCATAACCAAAGAATAAATCACTGCAACCACTATAGGTGGTACTTGTGCTTATGTGTTTCAAGCACCCATTTCAATGCTCTTCACCTAGTTTTTCCATATGTCTACTGACAACACCAAGTGCATGTCAAATGTTGACCATTTCCCATCACAACCATCAAACTTCCTACTAGAATATAGTACTTGAGACATATAACCCTTTTCTTCTTCATCAATTAGAACATAATCTTGAAGAAAACTTACAATGGAATGCCAAAGGGATTTTACCATTTTCATATAATTCATACATAATTTTCTGATTATTGTCACCACATATTTATATTGTGATAATAAAGATTACCATATCTCCTATCTTTGTGTATTTTTCATGCCCAGGATTTATTTTTCTACTCCCAGAGCCTTCATAACAAAATTCCTAACGAACTGAGCCAACTTGTTGATCTCAAGCATGCTTTTGCATGCTACAAGCATAACATTTAAAGCCAATATAATAAATATACCATAAACACAATAGTTATACTCACGTATTGTAAACTTTGGTTCACCATAAGGGAATCAAACATCTCATACCATTTTCCTGGCATGCTTTAGGCCATACAATGATTCCTGAGTTTGCAAACAAATCTTTTGCTTCAACTCTGAACTAACCATTCCAGTTGTTCCAAATATATCTTTGTATCCAAAATACTCCATGTAAGACAATTTTAACATCTAGTTGTACTAACACAACTAGTGATAACACAACATGAATATAAACAATCTTTTAACAACTGGTGATAAAATTTCATGGAAATCAATACCTTCCAAATACCCCTCTACTACTAGTCATGCTTTGAACCTTTCATCTTTTTATATGATTTATTTTATAAAAGGAGATTCATCAAAGAATTCATCTCTTTCCATGATGATTCTGTGGCTAGTAGGATCCCATAGTTTGCATCCCTTAGCATCATCACCGTATTAAATATATACATGTTTGATCTAGGTCCTACCTATAATGTTAATAAAAAAATAAGCATCACAACCAAATAATTTCACATTTGAGTAATTACCAGATGACCTCATCATACCTCTTCCAAAATATTCCAGTCTTTTGCAATCGATGGTGATTGATTTACCAGATAGCACAACCACTTTTGTCCACAACTATTTTTGAAACTTGGCATTACTGACAATTCCTCTTCGATCCAGGCTTCCTTGCAATACTTTCTAAGTTCCATGGATATGAACCTACCTTCACCATATATTCTCAAACACTTGATTGACCTACCAAGAGATCAACCTTTCTACAGACTCACCTTTATAACATGGACACACTTCTCCACCTCGAACTTTTCATTCGATCAATTTTGACCAAATCCAAGAAAACCAACCCAAGTGAATCTTTGTCGCTCACCTCCAGGGACTTTAAACTGGAGTCTCAGTGCTCCGTATTAACACGAATATTTTGTTGACCAAATATGGCCAAGACGACTAAGTAATCCTTCATCGCTTACCTCCATGCCCATTTACAATGGAGTTCACCAAGACTTTTATAGGCTTCATTACATGTAATCCATGGACACAATACTATGGGCTACCCAAAAACATGGACTCGAAAAACCATGTGCTTTAACCAAAAAACCAGATTTAACTCATTAACTCTTTCACTGAGTCAATGTTTACCCAACATACATGACCCCCTCCACATATTCAATATACCTAAATATATGTTTAGAATTTTCATAAGTGACCTGATAAATCATGGGTAATAATGCATATCCAGGTCTTATATATGTATTCCCATTTACATGCAATCAATAATTTTCACAACTCCAAAGTAAATACAATTTGTCTTTCACATTGATTCAAACATCATCGCCCTGCAACTTGTATGTGAACATAGGTGGTGAGACACAACAGATAGATAAAAATTCATCAACCATAAGTGTAGTTGAATTTGCTTCTTTTGTGGAGTCCTCTTTGTATGCTTCTTGTTTTTTCCAGCAATCCTTCTTGAGATGCCTAGATTTTCGACAGAACCAACATTTTCACTTACCCTTACCTTATTTTGACTTCGACCTAGTTGTACCCTTATGATATTTCCCTCCTTATGTATATCAAACTATGACCACCATTTCTTATGTTGTTAAGGTTTCTTTACTGTACCTTCTCTTCATATCCTGAGAAAAAAGATCTCCCATAATAGTTTCATAATCAATGGCATATGTTGAGCTAAACCATATATGTGTGACCAGATGATCCCAGGAATATGGAAATGAACATAATAGTGTAAATTCTTTGTCCTCATCTTCGTACTTTACGTCCATACTAGATAATTGACAAAGCAGTGTATTGAAAACATTCAAATGAAAAAAGAATTTTGTACCTTCTTTCATCCACTTCCTGTACAACTGCCTCTTCAAGAATATTTTTTTCATCAAGGTCTTTTTCATATACAAACTCTCCAGTTTATTCCACAAAACTGTTGTTGTCTCCTCTCCAACGATGTTAATCAATACTTCATCTTCCAGACAAAAACAAATCATATTGAGGACTCTTGCATCCAGATATTCCCAACCCTCATCTATCATGCTTATCAATTTATTTGACTTGCTTGCCAAATCCTTTTGCAATCCTTGTTTCACAATAAGATCCCTCATCTTGATCTTCCATAGCTCAAAGTTATTCTTACCATTGAATTTCTCCATATCAAAGTTAGAACTCTACACTTTCATTATTATCACAAACCAAAACACCCAAACCAATCTTATAATACAAAGCCTTCTTAATATGGAGGAATGATGGTATTTCAAGATTGAATCCTAAAATATTTAATTAAAAGGTTTTTAAAAAATATTTTATACCTCAATTTTTTTTTATCAAACATAAAATGGTCGACCTCACCTTTTATTAAAACACCTTCTCACTCTCTTTAATAAGGGTTATCCACTTATTTAAAAATGGAAATTATACCCTCTCTTTTAATTATTACGTCCTTTCACTCTCTTTAATAAAGGCAATCCAATTAGTACAACCTTCATACCTTCATAAAGTGTGACCTTCATACCTTCACAAAGTACAACCTTCATACTTCATACCTTCATAAAGTATGACTTTCATAAAGGGAATACACTTAGACCAGGATATTCACGGATGTCGCACTGTCTATAAGGATATCCTACGAAAATTTTAGAAATCGTCGCACCTTACAAAAGGATATCATGTGGAAATTTATCCTGCGACACTTTTTCCAAATTGTCACACTGTATAATATGTACTACCCACGACACTTTGAAAAAATTGAAAATTTCACAATTGTGCCTACGACTATCGCACTATGTAACAGGAACAACCTACAACAATGTAATAAAACCCATCCTAGGCCGATCCACTCCACTTGAGTCAGCTCAGTTAACCTACTTTTCTATCCAGTAATATGATTCTCTTCTCCTTCACTCTCAGATCCTTCAACTCTAAGCTTTGATACCACTTGCCAGGAGGTGAAAGAATAAACGTAACAAGATTCTAATAACAAAGAATATAAAACCAATAATAAACCGAGAAAAACAATCACACAATTGACACATTGATTTATGTGGAAACCCAATACGGTAAAAAACCATGGGGCAATGATAATTGATATTCTTATCATTCAAGGGAAAATTACAATATCCAACACATGCATACAACCATCCTCTCCTCTCTACACACACACTACACTCCATAGTATTGTGTCTTTCTCACACACTACACATTCATCTCTATGGGTATGGTCGTATATATAACATATATCACATAGTTACATGAAATGATCATAAGCAGATCAAAAAATTACACAACATGTTCATTCTAGTGTGCATGCATGCACAATCTAAATTTAGTGCATGAAAGCGCATGAGAAATCGGTTGGCATGTTTTCAACAATTGTAATGTGCATTACCATTAATGTGTATGAAAATGTAGTTTAATAACTATTTCAATGTGTATTACCCTTAATGTGTATTCCAAGTAATCCTTCATCGCTTACCTCTAGGCCCATTTACAATTGATTTGGTCAATGGAATGTTCGTGTTAAGGTGGAGCACTGAGACTCTAGTGTAAATTCCCTGGAAATGAGCGTCAAAGGTTCACTTGGGTTGGTTTGGCCGGATTTGGTCAAAGTTGTTCGAATGAAAAGATCAAGGTGGAGCACCATGTCTAAGTTAGAAAGGTGGGTCTATAGAAAGGTTGATGTGTTGGAAGGTCAATCAAGTGCTTGAGAATATATCATGAAGATAGGTTCATATCCATGGAGCTTGGAAATTATTGCAAGGAATATGGGATCCAAAGGGAATGTTCGGTAATGCCAAGTTGCACCAATACTTGTGGGCATAAGCGGTCATGCTATCTGGTAACTTAGTCACCATAGGTTCCAAAAGACCGAAAGGTTCCAGAAGAGGTATGAACAGGTCATCTGGTGATCACTTAAATGTGAAATTTTTTGGTTGTGATGCTTACGTTTTTATCAACATTCTACGTAAGACCTATATCAAATAGGTAGATCCTTGATATGGTGATGATGTTAAAGGATGCAGATTGTGGGATCCTACTGCCCACAAAATCATCATGGACAAATATGCAGTGTTTGATGAATCTTATTTTATAAAATAAAACATATTAACAGATGAAAGGTTCAAAGCATGATTGGTAGTAGAAGGGTATTTGGAAGGTATTGATTTCCATGAAATGTTCTCACTACTTGTTAAGAGTTTGTTTCTATTCATGTTGTGTTATCACTCGTTGTGTTACTTGATCTTGAGTTTGTACAACTAGATGGTAAAAATATTTTAGATGGATTTTTTTGGAAAATGGGATGTATATGGAAAAACCAGAAAGGTTAGTTTAGAATCTCAAAAAAACATTTGTTTGCAAACTTAGGGATCATTGTATGGCTTGAAGCATGCTAGGAAAATGGTACAAGATGTTTGATTCCTTCATGGTGAGCCAAATTTTACAAGAAGTGAATATAACCATTGTGTTTATGGTATATTTATTATCTTGGTGTTAAATTTTATGCATGTAACAACCAAAAGCATGTTTGATATCAATATGTTGGTTCAGTTGGTTAGGATGTTTGATACGAAGGATCTGGGAGAAGAAAAATAAATCTTGGGCATGGAAACACACAAAGACAAGAAATATGGTAAGTTTGGTTATCACAACAGAAGTATGTGGTGAAGATAATTAGGAAATTCGGTATGAATAATGTGAAACCGGTAAAATCCCTTTGGCTTTCCATTGTAATTTTTCTTTAGGTTTATGTACTAATTGATGAAGAAGAAAGGGGTTATATGTCTCGAGTATTATATGATAATAAGAAGTTTGATGATTGCGATGGGAAATGGTCAACATTTCACATGCAGTTGGTGTTGTCAGTAGACACATGACAAAACCAAGTGAAGAGCATGGAAATGGGTGCTTCAAACACGAAAGCACAAGTATTACCTACAATGGTTGCAATGATTTAATTAGTGTTTACGATTCATGATATTTGAACAAGAGAAGACCTACCTTAGGTTATGTCTTGCAAGAATGCAAGGATCTATTGGGTAATTTTGGACAAGTACATGATGAGGTGTTTTGTGGTGGTCAAAGCATTGTGCATTTGACTAAGAGTCCAACATATCAAAATGGGACAAGTGCATTGGTTTATAAGACATGTTACTGATTGAGGACGAATGGTCCATACTAGAGCGAATCGTGTAGGCATTCTCACATAACAATATTGTTAGAGAATTTGTGGAGTTGTGATGGTGTTTGGCTTCTCTTGGCTTGCAGGAAAGGTGATAAATAAATTTTGGCATGCTATATCAGGTAAATTGTTGTCAAGGTGGATATTGTTGGATAAGTTCCAATGAATTTCCCATGAGCTATCATGCACATTAGATAAATTTAGATTGTGCATGCATGCACACTAAAATGAACATGTTGTGTAACTATGTGACATATTTATGATCAGTTCGTGTAACTATGTGATAGATGTTATATATATGAGGATACCCATAGAGATGAAAGTGCAGCGTGTGAACAAGATGAAATATTGTGGAGTGAGGTGTGTACGTGAGTAGAGGATGGTTGTATTCTTTTGTTGGCTATTGTAATTATCCCTTAAATAATAATAATACCGATTATCATTTCCCCATGTGTTTTTCCGGTATTGGGTTTCCGCATCAATCACTATGTCAATTGTGTGATTGTTGTGAACTTACTGAGTAAATTAATAAACTTCCAATGACCTTCTTGGAATTGACCCATTCTAAAACCGGAAATAAATGTGAACTTACTCAGTAAATTAATAAACCTTATTTTTACTCTCATCATGTGATACCATTTCTCAATTTAAATGTCATCATCTAAAGCTATTCCTCCATCTTTCAATGAATAATATCCACCCTACTATGCAACATTGAATGTTGCGGTGGGTTCTATATAAACCATCAGATCTAAAAAAAAATCAGATGCAACAGTTTATGTCAATTCATATTAACAACTTATATACCACCTACCATAACATTCAATACTACATAACAAAGTGGATGTTATCCACCCCATATTTCCTACTAAACCTATGGGTGAGAACCCATTAAAGTACCCATCACAAGTGCAACGAAAAATGACAAACTCCCTTTCAAAAACGCCATACAATCTACTAGATCTCCCTTTCAAAAATACCATACAATTGACCTGGATAAACTTTTTGTGGAGTCCAAACTTCTTTGTACTACCCTTGCATAATCAAGGTTCAATTTAAAAATATTACCCTTCTTTTCTCATAGATATGATAACAACAATATTAATGGAACACTATTATAAAACATTGTTGATAGTTGACATGCATTGACCATAATTTAGTATAGTTGACCATGGTTGATTATGGTCAAGTATGATTGACTATGGTTGAATATGGTCAATTTGTGGTTGATGAAGGTTTATTATGGTTGACTATGGGTGTCCATGATTGACCATAGTTGAATATAACTAACCATGGTTGTCCAAATTTAACTATAGTTGACTAAGATAGATTTTGGTAAATTATGGTTGAGTATAGTTGACTATGAAAGACTATAGTATACTATGTTTTACTATAGTTGTATAGTTGTCTATGATTGACCATTGTGGAGGATGCTTCACCATTGTTGACTATGCTCACCCTATTGACCATGTTGAGAATGGCTGAGCATGGTTCTCTATGGTTGACCATGGTTGACTTAGGTTGAATATGATCAACTTATGATTTCCATTAGTTTATAATGGTTGGCATATGAATGACCATGTTGACCACATTAACCAATGTTGACCATAAATAAAAATGGTTGACCATGTTAACCATGCATGACCATATTTTTATAAGAATTTTTTCCATATTTTAAACAATTAGATTCATTTAAAGTTAGGCTTAGTCGAGTAAGGAAAAATAGGGAAGAATTAAAAAACATTAAAGCCACATTCAATCCACTTCTCCTAACATCCCTCCTAAAAATTCCAACCATCCATTGAGTTTCTCATAAAACTTTCCCTTTCCTCCCTCATCTACGCTTCTTTTTCTATAATCCTCATTGATTTTAGACATACCAATGTCCAAATAGGATGAAAAGAACTTTTCATACATCGATTGAGTTTCTCATAAATCTTTCCATTGAATCCCTTGTCTATCCTACTTTTTCTATCATCCTCATTGGTTTTAGACATACCAATCTGTCCAAATAAGCTGAAAACAACTTTTCATAAATCTTTTTGGGAACATCAAGAGAGACTATAATTTTCCTTCTATCTCACATCATTCATAGAATCTGGTGAATCCCCCCATCATACAAGCATTCTCGTGAACATGGTAGAAAAATGGTTGGGGATATTAGCTAGTTTCCAAAGTCTAAGGTCTTAGGTAGTGGCAAAGGGAAATTGTGCTTCAAGAATTATTGTTAATTTCTTAAACTAATATCTCCTCGTAACAACCTTTTTTAAATAAAAAGATGGAGGCATCATTCTACCTTGTACGATTTGAATGAACTTGTATTTATCGTGTAAATATTTTAATGTTTTCAGAACAATTTTGTATATATTTTCTCTATACATGGATTCAATGGGCTTCCTCAGAATAAATTGTTTCTTCGTTGTAATATCCTTGCCCAAATTATTAATTCTTCCTATGTGAAAATGATATGAAACCATTACAATAATTTTCTCAATTAGAAATATTATCAAACACATGGAAA
>WSFP011471678.1:0-17624 GCA_009831015.1 Picea engelmannii
GAGGAAGTATTCGAGAAGTCATTTGAATTAATCCTTCACATATTCCTACACATTACAAAGCTCACACATATTTGAGATATATATGAAAGCATGTTGATTTTCCAACATTTAATCACAAATTCCTTTTAAATACTAAAATGAATAAAGTGGAGAACAATAAGGTGAAACCCAAGTATATTTATGATATCATGAAAGGTTAATGGGGCGATGAAATATGAAGAAGGATGAAGGGAAAGGTGGATGAGAATAGGACATTTCTGAGCCCCAACAGGCAGTACTAGGGATATGTGTTGATCTTATTTGTTGATCTTATTCATGATTGTTGATCTTACGCAAAGTTCCAATTACTCTTGGGTTGGTCATGACCTTTTTTATACAGGTCATGACCTTTTTTGTACAGGTCCTGATTTGATTATTCGTATATGTGTCTGAGAAGACGAGGTACCATAAATCCTACGAAGTTGTCATGATGGACCATGTGGTGGCCATTTTCCTGACAAACGTACAACATATAAGGTGTTACATTTGGGTTACTATTGGCATGGAATTTTCAAAGATGTTGCCAAGTATGTGAGGAGTTGTGATAGTTTCCAAAGGATAGGAAGACCTACGTCAGCTGATGAAATTCCCTTGCGTGCCCAAGTTATGATAGAACCTTTCAAAAAAAGGGCCCTTGACTTTGTAGGACCAATTTCACCCATGTCTCGTAAGAAAAACTATATTTTGGTTTGTACAGATTATGTCACCAAGTGGGTAGAGGAAAATTCCCTATTTAGGGCTATAGAAAAATCCATTGTCGAATTTATCTATGAGGACATGTTTACCTACTTCAGTTTCCCTCATGAAATTGTTACAGACCAAGGAACTCAATTCACTTCCAAGCTAATGAGAGAGATAACAAATAAATATGGGATTAAACACTGTAAATCTTCTCCATACCACCCACAAGCTAATGGTCAGGTAGAATCTACAAACAAAGTTCTGGAAGCTATATTAACCAAGAATTTTCAATTGCATCACTGGTATTGGGTTGATAGGCTTCTAGAGGCTTTGTGGGCATATCGGACCACCTGGAGAAACACCATTGGGCATACCCCTTATGAGCTAGTGTACGGGAAACAAGTAATTCTACCGATAGAATTTCAAGTCAGGACCTTCCGTATTTCTGCAGAATTGGGATTAAACTTAGATGAGGCTCAAAAACAACAAGCCCTACAATTGAATGAGTTGGATGAGATCAGGCAATATGCCATCCAACGAACAATGTTAGTCCAAAACCAGAGGAGCAAGTGACATGAAAAGTTTATTAAGAAGAAACACTTCCAACCTGGTGATTGGGCTTTGTTGTTTGATTCCCGATTTAAAACCTTCAAAGGAAAAATCACCACCCAGTGGCTGGGTCCTTATGAGGTAGTCACTGTATATGACAATGGAGCTATGAAAATCAAAACAATTGATGATGGACAAGTCTCCTTTGTACTAAATGGAAACTGTCTCGAATTTTATCATAAGCCCATTTCCAAAGAAGACTTTCTACAGGTCATGTCAATTGACAAGGCATTAGCCTTAGTAGATGGGGAAGTTCCCCCTTGTTCTTGAATGATTTTTGAATTTTCCATTGTACATATGTAAATAGTTTTGAATTTTGTTGATAAGCAATTCTAGAGATTTCTGTAGGTATTTATTTCACCAGGAGTAGACAGTTTCAAGAAAATATAAAAGAAAGATTTTTCCTCAAAATATTGCTATATTCGAACCTTGTTGTCTGCTAAGCATCAAAATGAATAATGAATTGTTGTAGTTAGCCATATTTTTGCAAAGATTTCCATCTTCTCTTTTTTTGAAGGCATTTTAAAAAGCAGTTTCTCTTGAAAATATCCACCACTATATAAGGAAGTGATATCGTAACCATCAAGCTTAGAGGTCTCTCGTATAGTTTTCCCAAGAAACCCGAGTAAGTGAGTAAAGTATATTTATTAAAGAGTAACAATGAGGTTTGATTAGCGGTTAGTCATGGAAACATCACAATAACTTACAAAATAAATAGTGAGTTGAGCCTAGAGATACCTTTATGTTCTTTCCCAATGGTACCATCCACTACACACTAAAATGCTTGATTATATCATATCTTTAGATAGCCCACGTCCGCTTAAGTACTCCTTACATCAGGACAAACACTAAGGAATATAACAAAAAGTCATCCTCCAACATAAATACCATCCCAATTGAAAAAAGAAGAAAGAAAAAGTTGTTCTCAGAGTTGTCCACCCCGTTTTCTTGCATAAAGCAATCTTATACTAAAATCTTAAAAGATGGAGGGCCAGTCTCTAAGGGTGTAAGAGGCTAACCCATCGGGATATTGAACAGGTCTATTGGCAGTGGGTACCAGCCTGTGGTATGACTAGGTAAACCCGTCAGAGTACTGAACAGGCTTGTTGGCAGTGGGACATTCTACCTAGCAAGGATGGTAATCTAACAAAAAAATATATAATAAATTTAAACTTTTCCTGATGTATGGCATTACTTGTAAAAAAAACTGACATGAATTATGTATGGTTAAGATAAGGTTAATGAAATCCATAAACTTTCCATTGGGAACTAACTTTGAGACTATCTTGAAACTCTCTTTCCTGCCTCTTCTTATCTATATATAGGATCTCTTATCTTATAGGTGGGGCCATCTTCTAACCATCTCGTAAGACCAATCTGTGAAATTTATCTTTGCACTTAACAAGCTATAAATCTTCAGCTATTGGGAGAACTGACTAGTTTCCTATATTTTTTATTGTGAAGTGTCACAATACTTAGGTGTGGGGGAGTGGTTCATGAGTTGACAAATGATATCATTTCCTAGAAGAAGCAAATCTTTGTAAAAAATTATCTGTGTTGCTTTCATGATACAGGTTATTACATCAGTAGTCATTTTATTTCTTTGAAATGCTAATTTCCTGTGTGTTATAAATTGTTGTACATATCCTTAACGAACCACTTTATTGGTTTATTTTCATTACAGGTTGTTCATTGTAGAATTGAAATTACATGTCTTATGCGAGTGGATTGAGTAAGCATGGTGGAAAAATCAATAATAATGGAACACTCTGCCTCTACTCCCAATCACCGTGACTGTCAAAACCATTCCAAGACCGTAGGCCATCCATTACAGGAGGAAAAAATGCATTTCGCACAGAGGTACCATATGGAGTGCCATATGAAGTGCCATATGAGGTGCCGGACGAAGTGCCATATGAAAAATTATACCAGTAACTATCCACAATTTCAAGTAACCAGGAATCAATGGCATTTATTCGAATTAGTTCATGGAAATTAAGATTGAATGATAAAATTTAGACATTTTTATGATCAAATGTCCAAGTCAAAAGACTTGGACATTGATATAACTTCTTATCATTACGATTTCCCCCAAAACATGCCTTCGAATTCGAAATCGCTCACACATGGAAACTCGTGCATGCATATGTGCAACCGTTCCACCCTAGGCGCACTCAAAAATGGAATTGGGTTATCCCATTATTCCTCACACTCACGTCTACTCATTTGTGTTCGCCCCTGTTTTAAACACGCTCGCCCTCTGTTCATTCTGATTCACCTCTGTCCACATTTGCGCTCGACCCCTACTTAATTGCACTCGGCTTCTATTCAAATCGTGCCATTCCTTGGCCCGATTGCACCTATCCCCTATGAATTTCTCCCTCTGTCCATTTATTCACACCATCACGATGCCCAATCGGTATGAGTTGTCTTCCTACGTAGATCTTTTCACCATCCCTGAGTTTGCATAGTGCAGGGAATTATTTTTGCACGCAGGCTGGGGGTCATTTTTGTCCCACTTGCAGAGCCACGATGATGGAATTTCAATGCACCTTTCCCTCGATTTTGATGGGAAGATAGCGTGTGTGGGGTCTCTCACCTTTGGGGTCTCGAATAAATCCATATCCGCAGCCACAAAGCTTCCAAGAGTGGGGGATAGATGGTTTAAAAACCACCAATTGTTGTGATTGAGTTATAACAAGGTTTTTAAACCAGAATTTCAGAACATCTCTGGAGCTAAAGGATACTCCAAGGAGTGGATAAAGAGGAGCTAATCAACCCTATCATAGTCATCACCAGGTTGATCACATGTGAAGGTAGATATTCCACCTTTAAAGCCTGTCACTTTCGATTGTTAGCTCACTTTCAGTTCAATAAACCATTTAATTTTCCCTTCTAATTTTGAAAGAACTTGGAGAAGATGTTCTCTAAAGTGAGGAAGAATGTAACTAGCCCCCACAATAGCCTCTTTCACCATGGACTTATCAAACTTCTTGTTTTAACCGAATTGGAAAAATAGGGGAAAACTTGGGATGAGTTCATTTACCAATTTGCAAACCCTCACTTGACAATCAAGACTAGCAAAAGGACATTGGATCTAAGGACTATTTATCCATCCAAAACCCACTCTCCAAGGGCTCCAAACCCTCCTACACAAGACATTTTTTTATTGGAACAAAAATCCAAGAAGCTTATGGATATCCCTGCATCTTCATCAGGAAAAAAGACCAAGAAGCCTATTGCTAATCTCCATATCCCTTCAATATCTCTTAATCCTACACCCAAAAAGCTACAAGAAGTAATTCAACAAGACTTTCCTACAGTTCCCACAAATAGGAGAGGAGCTAATCGATGTCATAGAGGATTTCTTCAAAAGAGTACCCACAATTCAAGAGGGAAAGCTTATGCAAAACCCCTGACTACTTTGGACCATATCCAAGTATCCTTCGATCTCGAGAGTCCTCACAAAAGAATTAGGGAAGTGTCCGTAGACGAATTGAAGCCTCAAAGAAAGAAAAAATCCAAACCTACTTATCCTCATCAACCCCCTATTACTCCTACCTCACAGATACATACCCCATATCCTAAGACCGATAGACATTCTACATCTTTCAAAGGATGTAAGCCCTCCTCCAAGATATCTGATCCTGCTCCAGACATTGAGAAATTACAACAAGAGAATTTTCATCTATTGCAACAATTGGAAGATAGGAAGACTGTGGACACACATCTTCACCATGATAATGCAATCCTCCAAGCAAAGGTGAATTCCCTTCAAAGGTTGGTTGACGAGATGACCAAAGCCAACCGCAACCTCATGGCACAATTGAAGCAACACAAGAGGCACAAGACTAAATCTTCATGGTAAGAAGGAGAAGCTTCTAAAGTTGATCCTTCTCAGCAAGCTTAGTCATGAGGGGCAATTCCTTTTTGTTTGTAGTGGGACCTACAAAATCTTAGGTGTGGGGGTAATTTTGGGCCCGCGATATGGTTAATTTAATGATGATGATTAGATCCTTTTTGGCCAATATTGTATGTGCATTTTCCTGTTTTGAACAGTTTTGAAGAGTTTTTTGCGTTAAAATCATCATGGTTCATACTAGGTATGTATGATTGTGTTTTATGATGATTTTGAGTATAATTCAGCATGTTTTAATGATTCCAGGAAACTAATTCGCATTCTATGTGTCACAAGGAAAAATCGTAGGTCGTTTTTGCATCTGGTACTCCATCCGGCATTCAATATGGTCCTCCATCCGACACTTTGTCCTGCACTAAAACCATAGGTGATTTGGAGGTTATCATATCAACGACCAATGATGGGAAAATCAGAGACATGGGTTTTTCTTGTGCTCGTGGCCTCTAGCTACTGAGCTTTTGACAACTTGATTTGGGTCGTTATGATGGGCGATTATTGTCTCGCCTTGTTTCTAGAAGCCACCGATGGTTGAGACACATTGAATGCGATTTACTGTTTTTAGAGGAGGTCGACCCTTCCAGTGGTTGACCTCTCAACTTGTAAACTCTATAAATACCACCTCATTGGTCAGACAAATAGTTAGGAGAGAAAAACGATAGTTCAACTCTGTTTTGTCATTTTTAGACATATTTTGTTAAAACTCTGTTTTTATTTTAATGGTAAAATTGTGTTGCTTGAGCTTGTGATTTATCATTGAGGAGTAGCCACGACATGTTGGGGGGCCCGCCAACAATCTAGGTGAATAATTAGTCAATCAGCTTGTGAATTTATATAGTGTGACCACCATTCCTTTTATTTCTTGTTCATGAGTTTTATTATGTTTATTTTCTGTGCAAATTGATGTTCATAATTTAATTTCTTTAGTTCAGTTTTTGCAGGTTATTATGGAGGCTAGTGTTAATATGCAATGACCTTTTCATTTATAGGAAACAAACTTGCAAGTTTTAGATACTAACCCTTGTGTATAATTAGATGATATCTAGATTTTCTTTATGCTGAAATAGAGTTTAAAAACAGAGTCAAAACAGAGTAGTTAGTTTATGATTTCTTTGGTAAGCTTCGGTGGATGGATAGTTATTAGTTTTAGTTTTCATTTCTAGTTTGCTTATCTAATTTCTATTTAGTTTTTCTTATTTAGTTGTTATGTAGTTTGCTTATTTATTTTCTTGTCATATACTGAAATAGAATTAGGATTTAAGTTACGTCTTTATGAGTATTTTTCATTTGCAATTTAATTTGTTAAAATAGGATTAGTTTAGTTTACTTTATGCAATTTCATTTTATATATGTAGGTTGCAATTTTAATTCGAAGTTGATTATTGAGTTTAGTTTTCAATTATGAATCTAAGTAGTATGAATTTGTTTAATTAGCATAGAATGCAATTGAATTTAATAGAATAGTGTTTCCATATTGTTGGTGATTAATGCATGAATGAAAGAGTCACATGGATATGCAGGGTAGTTGATGTTGCTTCTATAATGGCTAAGTTCTCATTGAATTGTCTAATACATACCTTTCACTTTGCTATCGAAGTCAATATTGAGTTTATCCCTCGTGAGTTATCGTTAATTGTTAAATGCCATCGTGATATTATAAGACACCAGAGATATAACCATCAACACTATATTTGAGTTTTCTTGCTTTTATAGATTAGAGGATAGTTTCCTTGTTTTTGTAGATTAGAGAATAGTCTTCTTACTTTGGTAGATTAAAGAATAGTTGTTGATTACTTTTATTGTCATAATGCTTTGAATTTAGTAGATTAAGAATTCCTTTCATAAATTAGAAGTAATTGTGAAGTTTAATTTAAGAATAGAGTTCACTTGCTTATTAGTTTGATTAGTTGTTTATTGAGTAAGTTTGATTAAGTTTACTTGTTGTAGAAGTTATCATAGGTTAGTTGGTTGGTTTATTTCTTGTTTACTTGCTTTGATAGGGTAGTTGTTTGTCTATTTACTTGCTTTAATAGGATAGTTTCTTATTGAATTTGAGTAGGTTAATTAAAGTAGTTTGTTGTTGTTATTGCTAATTAGGTAGATTAAATAGATAGTGTGTTTTTTCTTATTGTCGTGATTAAGTTAACTTGTTTTAAATAGGGTTTTCATTTTCTTTCTTAGAACAATCCATCAATCCTTTGTTCAAAAGTTACTTAGGGTAGATAATTTAAGTTTCTTAGTAGGGTTTGATCATTAGTAGTCTTTGTTTGCGTAGATTAGCCCTTAAATATCACATTTCCTTAGATAGACTATACTACCTCTATCCTTTCTGCCTTAGCACATATAGTGCTACAACTCTAAGTTTACTTACCCCGGGTTGACAATTTAATTGAGGGTTTTTAGTGGTTTTTAGTGCATATAGAACACCCATCACTTACCTACTTACCTGGGGCATGGACCCTAAAGAAGTCAAGTGACCTGAACATAAGGTCAAAGAAGAGACCCATCCACTAGTAATGGCATATTTTTCCCATCCAAAGTTGCCAAATAATACGTGTATTTGTCGGACTTCTTCTTGATGATGTAAGGGTCAAGCCATGAGCTATCATCCTTCTGTTCATACTTGGGCTTTCCCTTCTTCTTGTCCCACATGAGTGTAAGACTCCCTTCATTTTAATTGATGTAAGGTATTTTCTCAATTTATGGATAAGAAGGAGGTTTTGCGTTGACTTCCCTGTTGATGGCTTCTTCACGCTCTTCATCTTCTTTCTTCAATATTTGGATAGACCCTGGCTCTTTTCCCTGGAAATTTGAAATTTTTTCTTTACATTCATTTTTCCTTAGGAGGATCATGTCTTTGGAGTCCTCCTACATAAAGGAAAACTCATGTGGATCGTACTCAATGGTGTCTGGGACTTCATCAAACTCATATTCACTTGTGTATTCAGGACCATTGGGATTAGTCGCATTCTTTTATGCTCGCTCTCTACTATATAAAACCTCAAAAGTACGAACTCCCATGGGGATGTGTGCATGGGTGAGGTCCATGCTAAGGAAACCTCCATGGGAATCATACCAATTTCTTGACAAGAGTATCCCCCAAGCATCTGAGACATCAATCACCACTATATTCATGAGGAGGATGATATGTGGAAAGTCAATCAAAAAGGCCTCAACGTCCTCACATAACCCATAAACCTTGAACCTTTTAGATTAAATGCCACACTCATTTCCATAAGGTTAGGTTGTCTGCAAACCAAGTTGTTCCATTACTTTCAATGAGTCCATGGGATTCGTAGAGGCCCCAAAATCCAGCATACGGTTTTTCAAGCGGAGGCCATTCATGCCTAATGAAAGATAGAAAGGAGGATTGTCATCGTTTTTCCAATCGATATTGTTCAAAATGATTGGAGGGTCTTCCTTCTCAATCAGTCCCTGTAATAACTTCAATAATTCCCTCCTCACGGAAGGGATCTTACACATCTCTGTCACCATGACCGTCATATTCATTTTTCCAAACATGGTTACAACATATACATTCAACTGAATCTCATATGTGGGAGTTGTCTTAGGAAGAAACTTGTGTACTGGAGGTGGAGGTGGTAGGACCACCTTCTCTTTTGATGGAGGAAGAGTGGAATCATGTGAAGTAGGGGTTGAAGCTTTATTTCTTCTAGTGTATGTCAAATATTCCCTCCTCTTTAGTTCCTTCCTTTGATCATCTATCAACTAATTTAAGTCTCGGATTCTCCCCTCTCTTTCCCCATGTGTTCTGGCTTCGTCGATCTGTTCCTTTGTGACTTATTCCTCTTGGAGATTACATATCATATCCATGAAATTCATATTGTCGGAATAATATTCATCTCATCAGTGACACTCATCTTCTATGTGAGGCTCTTGTCATGGAAGACACCAAGTTGTTTGTTCTATGTCAACCATCCAAACTGGTTTCAAAGTATTAGGGGCTTTTACCTCTTGTTTAGACCTTGGTTTCCAACCTGTAGAATCTCTCTGTTGTCTGGTAAACTGAGGTTTGGAGGCATATTGATTTCTCTCCACAATAGTCAAATGGTCCATGATCTTATTTTGTGCTTGGACAAATTGAGTACTCATCTTATCTATATTCTAAGTCAAGAGGGAAATCAGATCAGGAGCACTGCTACTTGAAGCCTTGGTATTTACTTCTGCCTTGAAACAAGGATACTGAAAAGGATTTACCTTCGAGTCAAGGAGATTTTCTTCAATCTTGACACTGTACTCATTGGCTTGTTCCAAAGAAGTGGGATTCTTGTCCTTCAAAATAAAGCGAATTCGTCCATCAAAATAATTCACATAAAGGAGACAGACTATTATGGTTGTAGGATGAAAATGTGTCTGAATCTGACTGTATAACCTATCAAATCTAGTGTCAAATTCATTCACTGTCCCGTTCTCCTTTTTATTTATATAATTGAATTGAGCTACAAGCATCCCATTGTCTTTCTTTGTTGTCCATATTCTTTTGAATAACTTGGATAAATCCTTATAGGATGTGATGTGGTTATTAGGAAGACCCATGAACCATCTGATAGCTTCTTCAGTCAGTGATGAAGCCAATAGCTTCATGGCTACATCCTCATGCTCGACTTATACATTTTCCATGTCCCGGACTATCATGTAGAGATGATCTTCATCAGTCACTACATTGTTTCTTGGGAAATTTGACAACCACTTGTTTGATTCTTTTGGTATTGTGTCGGGGTATCCAAGGATGGTGGCCATGCTAAGGGGTTTGTAGAGCTCTTTCTCCCAAGGGTGATTCATTTGAACAAGGGGAAGGGTATCGTGGAAGAGGTTTTTGACAACGGGAGACTTCAAGAGAGGCCTTCTTCCTTAGACCTTATAAGGTTTGAACCTCCCTTGGGGAAAAGGTTTAAAGGAATAAGGGTTCTTGGAAGGTGGAGTCGCCATATAAGCTTTAAGAAGAGATCATCAAAAAAGGGAACGTCCCTTAGGTGGAGTCACCAGGCAAGATAGGGAAGAGGCTTTGGGATAGCTTGCCAAAGTGTCATTAGGGTTTTGAAGAGGATTCAAAATCCTCTCTGGAAACGGTGCCAAAATGTTATCGCACAAGTTGTAGGTTGGGAATATCCTGACCCAAACACCAAATGGCAACAACTTTGAGAACACCTACCCATTGTCACCTTAGGCAGGTATTCTTGTCACTTTAGAGATAGCAGAATCACCTCAAGGGGGGAATCTCGATGACCCTAGGGGGAAATGAAATGGAAAGTGAGATGTATGAATGGATGCCCCTATAGGTCAAGTAATTAAGTGTGCAAAATCTTGGGAAAGAGTCTTGGTGGTAGCCAATGATTTCCAAGAGATAAGAACACCTGCAAAGAATGGTGTATTTTCCCGAGACACAAGAACAAGCCAAGCATATATGTATAATGTTAGGTGGACAAGAAAGTTAGGCTTGATTTCCCTAACTGAAACAATAAAAAACAATGTATATCAATAAGAAAATAAGTGTTAAAAATTCTAAACAATTCCTAAAAGTCCAACAAATGATGCAAGAGATAAGTTGGGTAAACACTAGTGATACTTAAGAATGAAAGCGCAAGACTTTAGCAATGAAATAAGGTTGTAATAAAGAGTGTTTGCAGAGATATTTTGTAGCCTTATGTCTGTAGAAAACAAGTTTTTACAATAGTAAATCCAACCACCAAAACTTACAAAGAGTCCACCCAAAATTTGTGCTAGGCCTAGTAGATTATCTTAGCAAACTTTTAGCAAATTCTGACGATTGAAAAGTAAGTTACAAGTGAGTAAAGAGAGATTTTTGTTGTATCCCTAATGGTTGTATATTTTAATGAGCTATAAATCTAAGAATATCAGGCCAATCAAGATTCCCTAGTGGCCTTGACAATCCCTTGGTATGCAAAAAATTGTCCAATTGAAACAAGATTAGTATCTCATTGAATCATGTTTACCGAGGCAAATAATTTATTTCTCCAATGCAAAAAATTAATATTAGTTCCTTTTAAAATTGGTTGAATGGGGTCTTTAAAACATTTTTTAAATCAACAAGATCCCTATGGGTGTAAATCCTCTTACTCCCTAGGGTATGCCAACCAACTTAGGGTAAATCTAGGAGGGTGTACACACTTGTACTTCTCCTAGCAACCCTTGTTCAAGAATGAATTGTAAACTTAACAATAAGATGAAGCTTAAATGGAGGGTGTATCCAACATACTTCACCTAAGGTTTCCACCAACAATTACTAAGAATGTGCAAGAAAGAACTAACATATGTAGATTTTTCTTTACCAATTCCAAGAAAAGAGATATCAAACCCAAGTTCACCATGCAAATTACCATCCAAGAGCAAATGAACAAGCCTTCAAGAGGTGCACATCAATTCAATTCATAAATTCACCAAGAGATAACTCCAAAAACCATTTGGAAGAGAGAGAGAGAGAGAGAGAGAGAGATACCAAACATTCCCAAGAGGGTGCAAATTTCAGTTAAGTACTTCTCATAATGGGAGAGTTATGTTATCAAATGAGATTCACATGAGCTATATTTATACAAAATGTTTAAAACATAGTTTGTCCACATAAATTAGGGTAAAACAATAAGGGGTAAACAACCCTTATTTTACCCCTTAAACCAAATAATAATATTTTAATTCTAATTTGCACATAACGAAAACCCTAACACAAGATGTCACCCCTCTTTAGGGAAACGATTTGACACTTGGAGCAAGTCGTTGGAGTTGGGGAAGCATGGCTAGGCCTCCAAAGACCACATGTCATTCATCCAATCCTTTTCCTCATGGTTCAAAGCCTCTCTCCTTCAAAAAGTGACATATTTCCTCATCACCAATCAAACCCCCTCAAGCATGACGTCAAGCCCCTTAAGGTGACATGTTTTGCCTCCAAAGAAAGTAGTTTGACTTGTGAGGTCATCCAAGGTGTCTTCTAGGACTCCAAAGGAAAGTCATCATGATCTGGAATGTGGGCCCTTGGCAACCAACCTGTGAGATTCAAGCCTTATAGAAGCCCAAGCTAGGCTTGTTCCTCCAAAACTGTCCACCAAACAAGGTCCTGCAAAACAAATAGGTACACCCTCCAAGGATATAAAGTCAAAATATCATGGAAATTGAAAACTACATCTAATAAACAAGGCACCTAAACATGTGCATCAAAGCTACCTTATCAAATTAAACAAAGGCTCAAAGACCCTATACAATTGACCAAGTTTAGGTATGCGAGGGATGTCATAAAAGTCCTATTGGGTAGACCAAAACCCTCAAGTAGGGGAAGATCCTAAGGATTCCCCTTAAAGTTCATGTAGTGGATGATGAGGTGGATAGGGGTTTAGACTTCATAGGTCAATGAATTTCATGACATACAAGGGCTCGTATTATCTCATTTATGGGTTCCTTTGTAGAGGGTGTGTTGCACCTTCTTCTTCAATGCAACATTTTTCCAAGCCCATTTATCACCATTTATTAATTAATTATCCAAACACATGTACACTCCCAATAGTGAATCGATTAGATTGGGGGGCAGTAACATAGTGTAACTTGAAAGAAGAGGTCCACAAAGTGCCATAGGGGTAACCATCAAAGCTTGTAACGCACCAGTGTTAGTCTTTCATTCAAGCAAGATGTTTATTATGTGTTTTATATTTTGCAGGCCTTCAATTATTTTAAGAGAAGCAGTTCATTGTTCTTAAGACCTGTTTTTGAAAGCATCTAGAAGTTTTATATTTTAGGCTTTTATTTTTTTCCAACCACCATCCCCCTAGGCCTTCAGCCCCTTCTTCCCATGAAATGAGGTACATGCCCTTCTTGGATCGCTAAAGTCAAGGGGCATAGAAGAGGCCAATGAATGCAATGAGAGGAAAGTGATAAGTATGGTCAGGAATGATACGATGACCCCTCAAGGGACCCCCAGTTGCACCCCTTCCCCAAATGTTGGCCACTTACTAGGAAATTGATGACACTCACCAAGATGAAACATGGTAAAAAGCATAATGTTCAAGCATGTGTTCTATAATCAAAAGCATCTTCAATACAACATAATTAAATGCCTCAAATATTAGGGTGATTACCTACCACAATACCTAACTTGTACTACATGGAGCAAGACCCATGTGCCTTCCAGAAGCTAGCTGGTGTGGTGGATGTGTTGACGATGAATCCAAATTGTGGTGATAGAGCGGGCTTCCATATGTGCATGTGGACATTGTTAGTCATTTGGTCTCTCAACACTTGATATCTACAACCCGAGGGCCTCAAGACATCATCTCCTTAGTTATCCCACAAAATGGAGTAACAATATACATATTCTTTTTGAAATGAATATGTTGGAATAATGTGTTGGTATGTCAAAAACTATGAATAGAGTCTCCCCTCTCTTTCCCCATGTCTTCCAGCTTCGTCGATCTTTTCTTGTGTGACTTATTCCTCTTGGAGATTATAGATCTTATCCATGAAATTCATATTTTCGAAAGAATATTCATCTCATCGGGGACACTCATCATCTATGTGAGGCTCTTGGCATGGAAGACACCAAGTTGTTTGTTCTATGTCAAGCATCCCAACTGGTTTCAAAGTATCAGGGGCCTTTGCCTCTAGTTGAGGCCTTGGATTCCAACTTGTGGCATCTCTCTGTTGTCTGGTAAACTGAGTTCTAGAGGCAGATTGATTTCTCTCCACAGTAGTCAAATGGCCCGTGATCTAATTTTGTGCTTGGACAAATTGAGTACTCATATGCTCTATCTTTTGAGTCAAGAGGGAAATCGGATCAGGAGAAATGATACTGGAAGCCTTGGTCTTTACTTCTTCCTTGACATGAGGATATTGAAAAGGATCTACCTTCGAATCAAGGAGATTTTCTTCAATCTCGACACTGTACTCTTTGGCTTGTGCCAAAGAAGTGGGATTCTTGTCCTCCAAAATAAAGAGAAATTTTCCATCAAAAGCATTCACATAAAGGAGACGGACTAGTGTGGTTGTAGGATGCAAATCTGTAAGAATCTGACTATATAACCTATCGAATCTAGTGTTAAATTCATTCACTGTCTCATTCTCCTTTTTTTCTATCTAATTGAATTGAGATACAAGCATCCCATTGTCTTTCTTTGTTGTCCATCTGCTTTTGAATAACTCGGATAAATCCTTATAGTATGTGATGTGGTTATTAGGAATACCCTTGAACCATCTTATAGCTTCTTCAATCAGTGATGAATCCAGTAGCTTCATGGCTACATCCTCATGCTTGACTTCTCCATTTTCCATGTCCTAGCCTATGATGTAGAGATGATCTTCAGCAGTCACTACATTGTTTCTTGGAAAATTTGACAACCACCTGTTTGATTCTTTTGGTATTATGTTGGGGTATCCAAGGATGGTGGCCATGTTAAGGGGTTTGTAGAGGTATTTCTCCCAAGGGTGAGTCATTGGAACAAGGGGAAGGGTACTGTGGAAGAGGGTTTTGACAATGGGAGACTTGAGGGGAGGCCTTCTTTGTTAGACCTTAGAATGTTTGAACCTCCCTTGGGGTTCAAAAGGTTTAAAGTAAGAAGGGTTCTTGGAAGGTGGAGTCGCCAAATGATATTTAAGAATATTTCATCAAAAAAGGGAGCGCCCCTTAGGTGGATTCGCCAAGAAGGCTAGGGAAGAGGCTTTCAGATATCTTTCCAAAGTTTCATTAGGGTTTTGAAGAGGATTCAAAATCCTCTCTGGAAATGGTGCCAAAATGTTATCGCACAAGTTGTAGGTTGGGTTGAGCTGGACCCAACCACCAAATGGTGACAACTTTGAGAACACTTACCCATTGTCACCTTAGGTAGGTATTCTTATCACTTTAGATATGACAGAATCACCTCAAGGGGGGAATATCGATGACCCTAGGGGGAAATGAGATGGAAAGTGAGATGTATGAACGAATTCCCCTATAGGTTAATTTATTAAGTGTATAAAGGCTTGGGAAAGAGTCTTGGTGGTAGCCAATGATTGCCACGAGATAAGAACACCTGCAAAGAATGGTGTACTTTCCCAAGACACAAGAACAAGTCGAGCATATATGTATAATGTTAGGTGGAAAAGCAAGTTAGGATTGATTTACCTAATTACAGTAATAAACAACAATGTATATCAGTAAGAAAATAAGTGTTAAAATTGCTAAACAATTGCTAAAAGTCCAACAAATGATGCAAGAGATAAGTTGGATAAACACTAGTGATACTCAAGAATGAAAGTGCAAGACTTTAGCAATGAAACAAGGTTGTAATAAAGAGTGTTTGCAGAGATATTTTGCAGCATTATGTCTGTAGAAAAAAAGTTGTTACAACAGTAAATCCAACCACCAAAAGTTGTGTTAGGCCTAGTCGATTATCTTGGCAAACTTTTAGCAAATTCTGACGATTGAAAAGTAAGTTACAAGTGAGTAAAGAGAGATTTTTGTTGTAGTCCTAATGATTGTAGATTTTAATGAGCTATAACTCTAAGACTATTATGCCAATCAATATGTCCTAGTGGCCTTGACAAGACCATAGCATGCATAAAATTGTCCAATTGAAACAAGATTAGTATCTCATTGAATCAGGTTTACCGAGGCAAATAATTGATTTCTATAATGCAAAAAAAATCAGATTAGTTCCTTTTAAAATTGGGTGAATGGGGTCTTTAAAACATTCGTTAATTCAAAAACATCCCTAGGGGTGTAAATCCTCTTACTCCCTAGGGTATGCCAACCAACTTAGGGTAAATCTAGGAGGGTGTACACACTTTTACTTCTCCCAGCAACCCTTGTTAAATAATTGCTTGTAACCTTAACAATAAGATGAAGCATAAATGGAGGGTTTATCCAACATACTTCTCCTAGGGTTTCCACCAACAATTACTAAGAATGAGCAAGAAAGAACTAACATATGCAGATTTGTCTTTACCAATTCCAAGAAAAGAGATATCAAACCCTAGTTCACCATGCAAATACCATCTAAGAGCAAACAAACAAGACTTCAAGAGGTGTGCATCACTTCACTTCATCCATTCACCAAGATATAACACCAAAAACCATTTGGAAGAGAGAGAGAGAGAGAGAGAGAGAGAGAGAGAGAGAGAGAGAGATACAAAAATTCCCAAGAGGGTGCAAATTTCAGTTAAGTACTTCTCACAATGGGAGAGTTATGTTATCAAATGAGATTCGCATGATCTCTATTTATACAAAATGTTTAAAACATAGTTTGTCCACATAAATTAGGGTAAAACATAATATAAGGGGTCAACAACCCTTATTTTACCCCTTAAACCAAATAATAATATTTTAATTCTAATTTGCACATAAAGGAAACCCTAACACAAGACGTCGCCCCTCTTTAGGGAAACAATTTGACACTTGGAGCAAGTCGTTGGAGTTGGGGAAGCATGGCTAGGCCTCCAAAGGCCACATGTCATTCATCCAATCCTTTTCCTCATGGTTCAAAGCCTCTCTCCTTCAAAACATGCCATATTTCCTCATCACCAGTCAAACCCCCTCAAGCATGACATCAAGCCCCTTAAGGTGACATTTTTTGCCTCCAAAGCAAGTCGTTTGACTTGTGAGGTCATCCAAGGTGTCTTCTAGGCCACCAAAGGCAATTCATTATGATCTAGCATGTGGGCCCTTGGCATCCAACCAGTGGGATTCAAGCCCCCACTAGTACATATGACCAAATTTGCGACGGTTTTTCATTGATATTGCCACACTTATTCGTCGAAATTTCCATGAAAGCCGAGACTTTTTTTCATCGCTATATTTTCATCGTTATATCCACAATCCAAGTGTTCATGGAAACATCGATGAAATTAGGTCTCCACGTGTCATCACCAACAAGATCGATTAACCCTATATATCATCTCAACTATGATGAAACTTCATCACAATTACAACAAAGAACCGGGGCAATTACGAAGAACCTTCGTCGCAATTGTGACAAAAATTTATGCCAAGCCAAAAACTTGCGACGGAGATGTTGTATGTGCGATGAAAAACAGTGGCAACTTGTGACGAAATTTCATCCCTATTGCCACGGTTGTTCAAAATACAAATTTGTTTCCGACGAACTATCGTTGATATTGCAACGATGACAATGCAATATGGTAATGCCATATTACATTGTTATATGGTAATATCATATTACATTGTAATATGGTATACAATTGTAATATTCTAATATTCTAATATATTATATATTGTAATATTCTATTGAAAGATGGATGTTAGAGAAAATGTGTAGATCTTTTAGATTGAACAAGATTATAGTAAATATATATATATATCCCCTACAAATAATCAAGGCACTAATCAACCAAATATTGGAAGCATGTGTTATCATGAAGTTGG
>WSFP011471679.1:0-17624 GCA_009831015.1 Picea engelmannii
TATACTTCCAGGCACGAAAGTTGTCTATGCCTTCTAGTTTCTCAACAAGCTTTGTGCTTGCAGACATCTTGTACTTGAGGCTATGAAAAATGACCAAAAATGAAAATGCTTAAAATCAAATTTTGACCTTACCAGGAGGTGCGATTGGCTGAGGTGAGTAGCCTGGTGTACTTGGATCTGAGAAAATCCATTTTTTACCCCTTCAAATCTGATCTGCAGATTTCTAGACTGGTGCTTCTGGTACTTCTGGTACTTTTGTGAAACTAGGGTTTCACTTTCCGAGAGATCCACCCACTGAAAAGGTGCGCTCTAGGTGCCAAAATGATCCTTGGGGGAGGGTGCAACTTTCTGGGTGGTTTTAGGGTTGAAAAGATTCACTTTTGAAAAACCCTAATTTTCAGGTACTGCAACAGTGACGTTTTTCTCTTGCGAAATATGCTTCCTTCAGGTTGGCTGTGATACCATGTTAATGTTTATGCCATTATTATAGTTCTTTACATTTCAATAGATAAGAGCAATATAAGAACAAGATCACTGAGAAATACACATTCACAAGAGACACAACATTTATCCTGGGAAACCCTCTAGGGGAAGAAAACCCAACAAAAAATTCCTTATCATAAATTGCCAATACAATGTTCAAGAGATAACTCAAACCAATACATATAGTCCTCTCCAAAAGATGCGCCACTCTTCTCCCTCTCTCTCACTGGTAAGTTGCAGCTTGCCTCTTAGAAAATGAGCAAGTATGTTGTGTGATAAAGTGAGGCGCTAGCCTCTCTATATATACAAGACTGACACGTGTGAAGGGTCTTCACTGGCAGGGCTGACCTCTCACTCTGGGTGGGTAAACCCACCTTTAATTTAATTCAGGGTCTCAATAATAACTGCTAGGGCCGACTTCTTATTCTGCCTATTACAATTGTCCGTTGACCAATCCGCAAAAGGGGATTTGGTCCTAATACAATTACCAACATGATTAATCCACAATGGGGATTAATCCTATGAAGAAAATAACAATAATAATAAGAATACTCTTTGCAGTTACATTATTTCAACACCATCTAGGATAGTTTTTGTAATATTATGAAAATTGTTATTTTGAAAATATTATGAAAAATATTAATTTATAATAGTTTTTGAAAACTTATTAGAAAAAAAATGTATTAAAAGAATAAAATTGAACTATTTTTTTTAAATCACTAAATATTTTTTTTTTCTCGACTAAAAAAAGTTAGAATGAAAATTACATTGTTCAGGTGCAAGAAACAATTTTAGGTAGAGATTAAGTTAAAATTCATCTATACATGATTGATTTGTAAACTACCGTGGATATTCCACTGGACAGTTAGTCACAACAAATCTAACAAAAAACTGAAATCTTTACTGTGAAGGTTAATTTCCTTTAGATCTCAAATTCTTTAATTATTGGTTTTATTCTTAAAATGTATGAAATAGATGAAATGTGAAAAATAGATAACACAAACAAATAGTCACACGACATCCACAAATAAACACAAAATATGACCTCGAAAACCCAATACGGAAGAAAACTCAGCTAGAAGGTGAGGTCGCTTTGCTTTCTTTTCTTCAAATGCAAGTACAAATAAAGAGACACCCTATGTGGAGTTTCCATTGACATTGTGGCATGTATGGATGCTACAAGATATCTCCTCCTCTATTATGATCTAAAAATACTACTCCTAGGTGTTCTTCTCAACTATGGAACAAATACAATGCTAAAGAATAGAACCCCTTCTCCTCATAGAGGCTTGGTATTTAACATAGCTCGATAGCCATCTAGGAGAAGGGTTTTGGCTTCCTCGACCCTCAATTAGTGATAAGGTTTGGACCTTCTAGAATATTCTTGAAATTAAACAAGTGGCTAGCCCCATATGATTGAGTAATGGGGGGCTAACATGGCATCCACTCGTACTATGGTGGTCAATAAGGTAGGTTAACTTCTAGGAGGAATAAATTTATCATACGAGCTTCATTTGAGGCATGGTTTACATTGTTGAAAAGGTATTGGAGTGTGGAACACCATTAAGGGTGTGCGAGCAAGTTATAGAAACCAGAGTCCAGAACAAATGCCATTCAATGCCTAAAAAATGTCTCCAAAAGGTTTTGGACCCCAATTTTCCAAACTGGGACATGACACTAAAATGACCTTGCAAGTCGATTCCTCCAATTTTTTCCACTATGAAAACATCAATATAGATGAAAAATAATATAATGATCCAATCTATATTAAACGTCCCCATTTAGGGACAATTTTGGTCCCCAAGAGTTTTACTGAATGAGGTGAGGAAAAATTTCCTCTACCTTCTCCATTGAGTACCACTTTGCTTTTCCTGAAAGTTGTCCTTTCAACCCAATATTCCAAAGGTCATGTTTCCCTTGTCTTGTAGTTCTAGACTACTTCTGCAAAAATGTGTCCTCTTCCAACTTTGCATGAGAATCTGGTGCTAATTCCTCGAGGGAAGGTAGGAATTTCTCCTCCTCTCAATCCAACATGTAAGGCTCGTAGAGTTTGATATTATCCACATTCACTACTAATTAAATGCACATGTATGGGGGTAGATTGAGTCTGTCGGTGTTATCTTCCACCTTCTCCATTATCTCAAAAGGTCCATACCATAGAGCCTTGATCTTCTTACCATGACCATGTAGTCTTTCCTTGTTCAGCTATAACCAAATTTTGTCTCCCACTTTGAATGAGTTCTTTGTTCTATGTTGATCATGTTTGACCTTGTATTTTTCTTGTGGCTTCTTTAGCATCTCCAATACTTGCAAATGGATTTTCCTAATCTTCTGAACAATTTTTTCTACTCTTTATGCATCTCATGTGAGGTCTTCCCTCACTCCTCCTCGTTTTCCTATCCAAGGGTGAAGGTGGAAAATATCCAAGGCAAGTTTCAAAAGGTGACTTACCAATAGAAGTGTGGACTGTTATGTTATAAGAGTGTTGTATATAGATCAGATTTTCATCCCGTGTCTCTGAATGCTTGTAATTGTAACCCCTCAAAAACTGCACCAAAGTCCCATTGACCACTTTTGTTTGTCCATTTGTTTGTGGATGAAATGTTGTAGATATATTCAACTTAGTGTCCATATTCTCCCACATTGCAGTCCAAATGTAATAATAAAACCAATATCCTTGTATGATATGATGCTCTTTGGTATCCCAAAGTGCACCTAGACCTGTTCAAAGAACATGCTTTCTGCTTCTTGTCCTTTAATGGTCTATTTACAAGGCACGAGAATGCACATCTTGTTGAACCTATTAGCTACCACAAAGAGATAACGATGTCCCTTCTTGGTTGTTTTTAAGCCTCCCAAAAAATCCATGGAAATTATTTCCCAAGGTCAAGTGGATACATGTAAGGGATGGTATATACTTTGCTTCCTGTTACTGGGCTTGATGCTACAACAAAGTATACATCCTCTAATATACGGTGCTACATATTCTTTCATTCTAGGCCAATAAACATACCTCTATACGTTGGAAACTATCTTCCCAACACCAAAATGTCTTGCAACCTTGGAGGTGTGAGCCTCTTTGATAAGCTGCAGTTGTTCACCTTTAGGGACACAGATCTTTCCCACCTTGTAGAGTAACCCATTCTGGAAATGAAATTCAACCTTGTCATCACCTTGTTTTATATG
This sequence comes from Picea engelmannii, assembly GCA_009831015.1. Lineage (NCBI taxonomy): Eukaryota > Viridiplantae > Streptophyta > Pinopsida > Pinales > Pinaceae > Picea > Picea engelmannii. Next base: position 3,670 of record WSFP011471679.1, read on the forward strand.
AATTTGTCCCTATAGCTAGTGAAACACCTCCTTGAAGTCATCATCTTATGTGTATGCCTCTTTGTATGCATCATGGGTAAAAGGCTCCATGTGCATCAGAGTTACCAAAGTTGTAATCTTGGATGTGGGTGGCATTGAAAGCATGTATTCCAAACTGTTTATGCTACCCTTCTTATACTTGATGACTAGATGAAATTGTTGTAAAAATCCCATCCACTTGTAATTTTTGTTTTGTTGTATCTTACTTTGGGATAGAAAATATTGTAGTGGTTGGTGATCTATGTGGATGACTGTCTCCTTTCCCATCAAATAGTTCTTTCACTTCTTTACAACTTGAACTAAGGCATATAGTTCCTTTTCATAGGTAGGGTAGTTGACATTAAAGTTTTTTCCCAACCCGCATACAATTTTGTCTCCAACAATTCTATGGGTAAAACCCACTTCTCCAATCTTCTACGTAGGAAATACCTATGCATTTACATAGAAATTCTCTCCAAAAATATACCCCATACAATGGAAAAATGCCCTTGCTTAAATAACCAAGAATCCATAGCAAAGTTGGTATTAGATCCAACTTTTATGGAATATGAAAATATTTAATTAACCATAGTTCATCCCAAAAATATTATAATATCCCTACAAAATGGGTTTATCCACTTTTAAACTGGCTATATATTATACATTTTCTCTATTAATGCCCCCACCCTCTACAAAATGGGTTTATCCACTTTTAAATGGGCTAAATATATATAGTTAAATAGCCATATACCACATGAAAACCATATAAAATATATGGTATCTCCCCATTAGATTAAAATATTTGATTACTTACTTATATGGCTATAATACCCAACAAATTTTGAAACATTGTCGTGCCTTTTTTTATGGGATATTATATGATTTGATAAACCATAATATAGAAATTCCATAATATATCTGATCCACCTTTTTGGATACTATATATGATATGTTGACTATACCATAAACTCATAAAGTCTTGACCAACTAACTCCCGTGGAACTCTCCAACAGATGGAACTTGAAAGGAATAAAATTTTATGAGGAGTTGAAGAACAGTGGAGACTTCGTAGCAGGGCGATCTGGATAAAAAGCGGGGATAATAATACAAATTTTTTCCACAACTATGCAAGTCATAATAGGATTCAAAAACATGTTTGGGAGATCACTGATGAAAATGGATATACAATTACAGAACATGGAGTGATAAAGGAGAAAGCGATATACTATTTCAATTTTTTTTACAAGGCTCTGATCATCCCAGACACTATTGAAAAAGTCAAGGTTATTGATCTTTTTCCCCAGATGGTAAATGATGATGAGTCATGTTCGTTTTACAATCCAGTTACTATGGAGGAATTAAAGGTCATTTTATTTCATTTCAAAAAAGATAAGAGTTGAGAGCCTGATGGATGGACGAATGAATTTTTTACCTTCTTTCTTTATTTAGTAGGGGAGGATTTGCTTGAGATGGTGGAGGAATCGTGACATAAAGGATCTATTGTTGGGAGTCTAAACTCGAAATTCCTGACCCTGATACTGAAGGAAAATAAACCAGTTACATTTGATGATTTCCATCCAATATCATTGTGTAACCTGTGTTACAAAGTGATATAAAAAATCATTACAAATCAGATAAAACCTATCCTTTCTAGGTCACTCTCTGCAGAATAGTTGGGGTTTTTACAAGGAAGGTGGATTCGATATGCTATTGGCACAACTCATGAGAGTCTACATAGCATAAAGAGAAAAAAATTAAAGTCACTTGTATTGAAATTGGACTTGCAAAAGGCATATGATTGCATTGATTGGGATCATTTAAGGTCGACCTTATTAAAAGTGGGATTTGGGCTCCAGATGACAAATTGGATCATTAGTTGTGTTACTTCTTCTTCATTTGTTGTATTACTCAATGGCGAGGCCACATAATTTTTCAGAAGTGACAAAGGTTTGCGCCAAGGTTGCCCTTTATCTCCATTACTTTTTATTCTGGTTATGGAAGGACTCTGTCTTTTACTGAAAAATAACAATGGTGAAGGCAATCTATCAGGTATAAAAGTGTCTAGAATGATCAGAATTCTTCATTTACTATTCATGGATGATGTCCTAATTATGACAAAGGCTACATTACAAGAATGGATGGAAATCAACAAAATTATCAAGTTATTCTATAAAGCTTCGGGACTATTGGTAAATCAATCCAAAACTACTATACATTTTGAAGGCCTTTTCGATGTTGAACTTGCACCATTTAAGATGCTTCTTCCTTATACCTTTACCGATATCTCTATCAATTTCAATATATGGGATACATTCTAAAGACAGGGGCTTATAAGGCAGACTACTGGAATTGGTTAGTGACCAAATTGGAAAAGAAGATCAGACTGTGGTGTAACAGGTGGCTATCTTTGGGTGGTAGATACATTTTAGTAAATCAGTGCTGGAGGGCCAGCCTATTTATTGGATGTCTATGGAGACCATCCCTCACTCTGTATTGAACAAGATCTAAAAACTGATGTTTCATTTCCTTTGGATCAGTCATAAAACATCACAACAGTATCACCTTTGCAGGCGGGGCAATCTTTCCAGACCAAAGAAAAGTGGTGGTTGGGGGTTCTTAAAACTTGTTCTTTTTAATACGACTTTGATGGTAAATACTCTTTGGCGTGTTTTGACTCAAGATGATATATGACATAAGGTATTATTGGATAAATATTTTCCAAACTCAACTGTTATGAATTGGTTAAGGCTGGCTTCCCACAAGAAGTTTTCTGCGTCCAGGATTTAGACTAGTCTTACTCAATCAGTCCATGTGATTACCCATTGGCTAAGTTGGTGTCGAGGGTCAAGACACCTCATATCTATTGGAAGAGATCAGATATTAGGTCTAGGTGACAGATCCTTTCTTCCGAAAGCAATTATAACAAACTTAATACATAAAAGGATTATTGTGCTGGCTCAAGCAACTGTCTCTCGAGATCCTGTTACTTTATCTGAGAATTGGTTAAGCATCGAGGAGTTGGGATTAACTGGAAATTTAGCTATCGATTGGGAATTCTATTGTAGAGTGCTTATAGGTGCCGGTGTCTCACTCCATGATTCAAATGATACTTTGTTATGGTTCGGAGGTGATTCATCAAGGATCATTTCAGTTAAAAATATATATTATGCTCTTATATCTACACAGGATTATCCGATCTGGCATGGTTGGAAGGTAAATTTATGGAAATGGGACCTCCAACTAAAGATAAAATTATTCATATGGATGGCAACGAAAAACACGATCCTGTCCTGGGACATCCTTAAAAAAAAAGGTTGGGAGGGACTTGGTTTTTGCTATCTTTGCAAACAAAGTTATGAATATATTAACCATCTTTTCATCCATTGTACTTTCATAAAGTCATTTTGGGCCAGATTAACACTTTTCCTACAAATTAAAAAAATCATGGGAAGGGTCTACACTTAATGAATGTTTTTCTTCTTGGACTAAGGACAAATGCATTTCTAAAATTCTGGCTGCTCTTACCTGTTGGTACGTATGGATTTAGAGAAACAAATTTATATTTGATGAGACATCTCCTTCAGTTTGTGAAGTGGTATATAATACACTTGGATCTCTCAATAGGCTACCCTAATCAAAAAAATCTATCTCAGTAAGAGCTTGTTTGATCACACATAAATATGGATTTACTATTGCTTGTTTTGATGGGGCGGCTATATAAGGTGGCATACTATGTGGAGCTGGTGGCATCATCAAATTTCTAGAGTCGACTGTATATAGATGGTATATCAACTGTGGGGAATGAACTAACACAAAGGTAGAGCTTATGGGAGTTTGGGCTACTCTCACTCTTTCCATCTTTGGATTATTCAAAATTTACAGATTCTGGGGGACTCAAAGGTAGTCATTTATTGGCTAAATCATAAAGGTAAATTATAGGATATTGACATGGAAGGATGGAAGAATAGAACAATGGAATTGACCACTTTATTTCAAGGAATTAGCTTTCATCATATATTCAGGGAATTCAATAAGGAGGCAGATCAATTATCAAAACAAGCTCTCTTGGAACCGAAAGGCAAATTAACATATTTACAATGGGTAAGAGGGGTTGTAGGTCCTCATACTCATATAAATATTTTTTGAATCCTCTCTTTGTTGAATCTGTAGGATTACCATCCTGCTGGTATTCAGATCTTACAAGTTTGTATTGTTATTTTGAGGAGCTGAACTATTTTAATATGCTATCTTTTTGAAACTTTTCCCATTGGGTTATGTAAGGAACTATTTTGGATAGTCATATGTGAGAGAATAGTTCTTAGTTGGATCTGCAATGATGAATTTTGGTCAAGGATCTTTGAAGATGTAAAAAAAATTATACTCTAATATAATTTTGAGCGAATTTTCTATTGGAAAAAAAACTAACTCATGTGGAAAAGTAATAACTCGACCCAAATCTCGTGGAAATGTAGTTAAGGTTGAAATCCATTTAATGATATGGTATTTAATAATACCAACCATATCAAACCTTAGCAACGTATAAATGTGGGTGGTTTAAACATATTAAATGAGTGGAGGTCATGGGTCAACCACGATTTTGTGGGATATGCATTGCATAAAAAAACTCCCACATGTGTTTACCATAGCCTTATTGGTGAGGCATTAGACTTATGTCCGACATGTTATGGGTTCACTTTTTTTTGTTGGCAGTTTCTCAACAATTTTTGAAATTGATATTCTTGACCAATCCTAGGGTGCCACGTGGAACCACTGGATTGGTCCATGTGTCATTGTGGGATTGGCCCACGTGCCACCAATAAAACGTTGTCACATGTCAAACATAAATCTGCCACGTGCCTCTGCCATGTCACCTCTGTGATTTCCATATCAATTCTTCCACTACCATGTGTCACATATGCGTGCTTCCACGTGTCACCACCAGGGAGTGCCACATGTCCTATTGAGTTTTTTAAACTATTGGTCAACAAATTCAAAACACGATAACTTTGTCATATGAATTCAGATTGACGAGCTGTTCGATCCGTTAGAAAGGTCTCATTGAGCACTACACAATGGTACAATTTTTTTCAACATTTGAAAAGTTTCATTTTTTAGTGATCATAGATCCTCCTGGATCATTCCTTCCCACTGGAAAGATTTTGGACCACCAAAATTTTGATTTATTCAGAAGAGGAGTGAGGACACTATATCCCCACTTGTCTGGTATCCATTATCCAACCTGCTCGGTTTAGGATCACCTGGCTCAATGTAACAAAGATGAAAACAATCATCATATTGTTGACAAACTTAATCATTCTATCATCTTTACATAGATTTGCATTCAATGTCGAAGATACTATCCAAACACAACTAAATAGAAACAAACTAAGACATAAAACTTAACTTGCATATGCTAAGTAGAATGAACCCGTAAAAGTTTTCCCTTCTCAGTAGTATCTGATTTGCTGTCAATAATGCCTTCATGCTACAATGCTCCATGTTGTACTTGTTCTGTGCCATAAAACATCTGCTCATTATTAGTATTAATCAATTCATTTTCAAGACCTCCTTTACAAACATGAGTGATAAAAATTTTCTCGCATTAACCAACATCTTCGTTTTCCCTGTAGCAGCCACAAACAAATCATTATTCATCTTGTGAGCTCTTACAATGTATTCAATCCCATCTTTTTGTATTTAAACAAAGGCAGATTATACATACATGGTTCAAGATTCAAAGTAGAAGTAGTATTTGAATAAACTGGAGGTTCAAGAGGGTCACCACCACCTCCTACTCCTTTCTCTGTTGTAGAAGTACCACCTCCTTCAGTTCTTTCCTTGTATTCACGATACAACTCTTCCACCATCGATTCCAAACTCATGAATGCTTCAAGGAATTATTTATCAGTTTCAAAAGGATTTTAATCTCCCTCCTTTGGAGACGACATCTCTATCCGTGCAAATGTTCTCCTCATGCCAATTTATGGATCTGGTAAGCATCCACCACTTGCAAATCCCCGTCAAACCTTAAAAAACCGAAGCTTTGATACCAAAAACTTGATCTGGAAATGAAGGTATTACTGATTGAATTGGAATTTAGTTTATGTACTTTAATGGCATTCAGATCTTAATGTGAAATACATAAACATTAAAAATTGTGGAAATAATTAAATAAATGAGAATTGCGAAATGAAGAAGAAGAATAGAGAGTAAAGAAGAGACAAAACAAAAGTTATTGAAGGAGTTCAAACCTCCTGGGCTACATCACTGGGTCCACTTCCAATGTAAGTGCCACTTCATTATGATGTCAAATTCTGAAATTGCATCAAAGTTTGCTCCCAACCTGCATACAATTTTGTCTCCAACAAGAATCTAGCTAAAACCCACTTCTCCAATCTTCTATGCAGGAAATACCTCTACAATTACATAGAAATTCTCTCCAAAAATATGTTGCCTACAATGGAAAAATGCCCTTGCTTAAATAACCAAGAATCCATAGCTAAGGTGGTATTAGATCCAACTTTAATAAGATATGTAAATATTTGAATAACCATATATTTAAATATATGGTTCATCCCAAAAATATTATAATATCCCTACAAAATGGTTTATCCACTTTTAAATGGGATAAATATATGGTTAAATAGCCATATACCACATGAAAACCATATAAAATATATGGTATCTCCCCATGAGATTAAAATATTTGATTACCCACTTATATGGATACAATACCCAACTAATTTTGAAATATTGTCGTGCCTTTTTTTTTTTTTTTAATTATGGGTTGTGCCCTTTTAATGGGATATTATATGAATTTGATAAACCATAATATATAAATCCATAATATGTATGATCCACCTTTTTGGATACTATATATGGTATGTTGACTATACCATAAACTCTTTACCAACCAACTGTTGTCCCTATCAGCCATAAAACAAACTAAAACACAACAAAAAAATATGTAAACATAAAATCATATGACAGACATAAAACACTGAGATTAACGTGGTTCACCGAAATTTGGGTTACTTCCACCAAGCAGAGGTATCGATTCTCTTATTGTTCATAATATGGAAAATTACAACAGCCTTGCAGGCTCTCAATCATTTCTCACCTGCTCACTCCACTCATCTCCTTATTGCCTCTACGGGCATACATACATTTATAGCGTTTCATACATAGTTACATAAGAAATTGATTATGAAATGCACTCCTATCCATATTCTAACTTGGTCTATTTAGTTGCAACTAATGCCAAATAATAGGATCCAAAATCCATTCTTGGAGGAATTCGTTGTCACCAAATACCAACAATCTTCACCTTGACAACAATTAACTTGATACCTTGCTCCTTTCTTTTGTTCATCACCTTTTCTACAAGCCAAGATAAATCAAGCACCATCGTAGATTCTCTAAAAGTACTAGTTTTGTGAACATGTTTGTGCAGTTCTCTTTTGTATGAACTTTTTCAAGAGAAACTCCACCTTCATCGATGACCTGTCTTACAAAATGGTACTTAATAGGAATATGTTTAGTTTTACTGTGGAAGGTTGGATTTTTATCCAAGTGAATAACACTTTGACTATCACATAGTAGCTTTACTTTGTTCTTCACCCTTCCAAACTTACCAAACAAACCTTTTAACCAAACTGCCTCTTTGCAAGCATGTAAAGAAACTATGTATTGTGATTCTGTAGGGGATAAAACAACAATGCTCTGTAGCTTTGACATCCAACTAATAGATCCACTTGCAAGAGTAAAGACATATCCTGAAGTTGACCTCATTTTGTCCAAAACACCTACAAAATCAGAATCAACATATCCAAAGACTAACTTACAACCATCATTATAGGTGATACAATAATCAAATGTGCCCCTCAGATACTGAAGCACCCATTGCACCGTTTTCCAGTGCTCTTTACCTGGATTTTCCATATATCTGTTGACAACCCCAACTGCATGTGAAATGTCTGGTCTTGTACTAACCATCACATACATTAAACTTCCTACTGCATTAGCATATGGTATTCGAGACATATGTTCCTTTTCTTCTTTTGTACTAGGACATAAACTTGAAGAAAGCTTAAAATGGGAAGTGAAAGGTACGAAAATTGGTTTCACACTGTTCATACCAAACCTCAAAAGTATTTTCTTGACATACTTCTGTTGTGACAACCAAAGCTTACCATTCCTCCTGTCTCTGAATATCTCCATGCCCAAAATATTCTTTGTTGCTCCTAGATCTTTCATATCAAACGTCCTAGCCATTTGAACCTTTAACCTGTTGATCTCAGTTCTGCTTTTTCTTTCTAAAATCATATCGTCAACATACAATACTAAGATAATAAATATGTCATTATTCAATTTCTTAAAGTAAACACAATGATCATACTCACTCCTTGTATAGTTCTGGCTCATCATGAAAGAGTATAATTTCTTGTACCATTGTCTGGGAGATTGCCTCAGACCATACAATGATTTCTTGAGCCTGCAAAAAAATTTCTTGTTGTTATTCTGAACAAACCCTTCAGGTTTTTCCATGTAAATATCCTCATCCAAATCTCCATGTAAGAAAGCAGTCTTAACATCTAGCTGCTCCAACTCCAAATCAAGTAATGCAACCAATGCTAACACAATTCAAATTGAAATGATCTTAACAACTGGTGAAAAAATCTCATGAAAGTCAATACCTTCTTTTTGAGAATATCCTTTTGCAACCAGCCTTGATTTGTACCTTTCTACCTTATCATCAATACCCTTCTTCAGCTTGTAGACCCACTTGCAACCAACAATTTTCCTGTCTCTTGGAAGTTCTACCAGGTCCCATGTAGCATTCCTTTCTAAAGCATTCATTTCATCATTCATTGCTTCTTTCCATTTTTCACTGTTAGAACCCTCCACAACTTCCTAATAGCACGAAGGTTCATCATCATTAGTACTTAAAGAAACTGATGAAACAAAATCATCATACCTTCTTGGAGGAACTCTAACCCGTGTAGACCTCCTTAGGGAAATTTGTGTCTCATCCACAATCTGTCGTTTGCCATTGTCATCCATGTTTTCCTCTGCAAGAACCTCTTCAGAAACTTGTTCATGTTCACTCTCATCTGTAGTTGAACGAGTTCAAATTGAATCTGTTGATACCTAGGTACTTCTACCTGTTTAATTTGAACATCTACATCTGATTTGATGAGAGATGATTCATCAAATATTACATCTCTTTTAATGGTGATCTTGTGGGAAGTAGGATCCCACAACTTGTACCCCTTAATACCATCACCATATCCAACAAAGATAAGCCTTTTTTATTTTGGATCTAATTTAGAACGTTGATGTTTCAGAATTAGAGCATATGTTTCACAACCAAAAACTTTAAGATTAGAATAATTGCAAGGGTGACCTATACATACCTCTTCAAGAATCTTGCACTCTAATGTTGTTGATGGTGATCAATTCACCAGATAACAAGATATAGATACTACTTCTACCCACAGTTCCTACTGCAAGTTGGCATTATTAAGCATACTCCTTGCTCTCTTTAGAAAAGTCATGTTCATGCGTTTAACAACTTCATTTTGTTGAGGAGTATAGGCAATAGTTTTATTTCTATCAATCCCAAACTCCTTGCGATAGTTCTCAAATTCCCTTGACGTAAATTCACCACCATTATCAGTTATTAAACATTTAATGGACCTACCAGTGCTCTTTTCCACTAAATCTCTAAACTGCTTGAAAACAATAAATACATCAACCTTTCCTTTCAACATATAGATCCACACCTTCCTAGAAAAATCATCTATAAAAGTAACAAAGTATGATGATCCTCCATAGGAAATAGTAGGGGATGGTCCCCAAACATTAGAATGGATATAATCAAGGATTCCCTCACCAATGTGTCTTCTAGTTTTAAATTTATTCATATTCTATTTTCCATAGATACAGTGCTTGCAAAAATCTAACTTTAAAGACTTTAGACTAGGAAGTAGATTACGATCAAATAATACCTTAAATCCTTTTTCTCTCATATGGCTCAAACGTTGATGCCACAGTCGAACATAATCACTGTCATTCTCAGATACAATTGTCGTGTGATTTGACTTGGTTCTTCCTTCTAACAGAAACATGTTTCCAACCTTCTTCGCCTTCATGACCAGTAGGATTCCTTTGTAGACCTTCATAACTCCACCTTGAACAATACTTTTATATCCTCTAGTATCTAAGACTCCCAAAGATATTAGGTTCTTCTTAAGCTCATGTACATGTCTCACATTAGTTAGTATCTTAATATATCCATCAAACATCTTAATTCAAATGCTACCAATTCCCACAACTTTACATGATATATCATTTCCCATGTAAACAATTCCATCATCTATAGATTGGTAAGTAATAAACCAGTGTCTATGAAGACACATGTGATTTGAAGCACTAGAATCTAATAACCACTATTGATCATAACGTGAAAGAATACCAATTGTTAAAACTTCATCAGCGATAACTGAACTTCTTTTTGAACCTGTTTCAGTTGAGTTTGCTTCCTTCGTCTCATTTGGAGGGTCTTCTTTGGAGGCGTGTTGTCGCTTCCAACAATCCTTCTTCAGGTGTCCATATTTTCCACAAAACCAACACTTAAGTTTTCTCTTCTTTCCCTTTGAAATTGACCGAGAGAAATCCCTTTGAACACGTCTTCTTTCTTTAGGTCTTCCTCTGACCACCATCGCCTCATATGTAGAGGTTTATAAATTGGATTTCTTCTTTGTTTCCTCAGACAGTAAAAATCCAACAATAACATCAAACTCAATAATTTCTGTTGAACTAAAACTAATAGAGGTAACAAAGTAATCGCATGACTCGAGCAAAGAACACAATAATGTAATTGCCTTTCAAATTTCACTCCCATGCTAGTCAACTAGACTAAAAGAGTATTGAAAGTATTTAAATGATCATCTATCTTCGTACCTTCCTTCATGAGAAAACTGTACAATTTTCTTTTTAGGAAGATCATGTTTGTCAAGGATTTTTTCATATACAATATTTCCGTCTTCGTCCACAAACCGACTATTGTCTTCTTCGTAACAATGTTGAACAAAACATCATTGGACAAACAAAGACGTATGACACTTAGTGCTCTCGCATCGATCTCTTCCCACTCTTCATATGAAATGGTCACAGGTTTCTTTTATTTTCCTAAAATCACCTTCACCATGCCTTGTTGCACGAGAAAATCATGTATATTGACCTTCCAGATCTCAAAACTGTTCTTGCCATTGAACTTCTCAATTTCAAACTTGGCACTTTGAGTCTTTTCCATTTTAGTCGTCTTTATTCTTCTCGACATATGTTGTCTCCACTCCTATTAATACGCCCTGAACGTCCTTGGGCAACAGACACCATATAAGTTGGTACTCCCTTCCAAAGGAGAGACCAACGTTGGTTGCTAAAACCCAAAAATTCACAAGTGCTCCCTTGAAATCGATGCTCCCTTCACTAGGGGAGCCCAATACTGATTTGAAAAAAAATTCTCCCTATACCAAGATATCAACGCTCCCTTCAAGCATATATCCCAGCGTTGAATTAAAAAACGACGCTCCCTTAAAGAAGGTATCCCAGCGCTGAAGTAAAAAATGACACTCCCTTTAATCAGATTGACCATCATCTCTGAAGTCAATGCTCACATAGATGATGGCACTGCTGCTTATACCAACTCAGATCCGATACCAATTGTTGTCCCTATCAACCATAAAACGAACTAAAACGCAATGGAAAAATACATAAACATAAAATCATATGACAGACACAAAACATTGAGATTAATGTGGTTCACCTAAATTTGGGTTATGTCCACCAAGCAAAGGTATTGATTCTCTTATTGTTCATAACATGGAAAATTATAGCAGCCTTGCAGGCTCTCAATCATTTCTCACCAGCTCACTCCACTCATCTCCTTATTGCCTCTACGAGCATACATGAATTTATAGCATTTCGTACACAGTTACATTAGAAACTGATCATTAAATGCACTCTTATCCATATTCTAACTTGGTCTATTTAGTTGCAACCAATGCCAAATAATAGGATCCAAAATTCATTCTTTGAGGAATTTGTTGTCACCAAATTCCAACACCAACTCCCATGGAAAAGTAATAATTCGGCCCAAATCTCGTGGAAATGTAATTAAGGTCGAATCCCATTTAATGATATGGTATTTAATAATACCAACCATATCAAATCTTGTCAATGTATAAATATGTGGGTTGTTTAAACATATTAAATGGGTGGATGTTATGGGTCAACCATAATTTTGTGGGATATGCATTGCATAAAATAACTCCCACATGCATTACCATAGCTTGATTGGTGAGGCATTAGACTTGGGTTCGATAGGTTATGGGTTCCATTCTTTCTGCTGGAAGTTTCCCAACAACTTTTGAACTTGGTCTTCTTGACCAATCCTACGATGCCATGTGGCACCACTGGATTGGTCCATGTGTCATCGTGGGATTGGCCCGTGTGCCACCAATAAAAATATGCCACATGTCACAACAACAATCTTCCATGTCATCTTTTTGACTTCCTCGTCGACTCTAAAACTACCATGTGTCACATCTACACGCTGCCATGTGTCACCACTAGGAAGTGCCATGTGTCCTTGTTGACTTTTTAAAACTTTTGGTTTTACAAATTCAGAATGCGATAAGTTTGTCATACGAAGTCGGATTGACAATCCATTTGCATCGTCAAAAATGTCTCGCCGAGCACTACAGAATGATATATATTTTTTTCCAGCATTTGAAAACTTTCATTTTTGAGCGATCATAGATCCTCCTGGATCACATACCCACTTGCATCTATCTCCAGTTCAAAATGATTTTGCAAGTTTGGTATTGTGAGAACTAGTTCCTTACTGATGTTTCTTTTCAACTTATCAAAATCCTTCTGTTGATTCTTCCCCCACTGGAAACCCTTACTACTCATTGTTATGGCGTGGAGTGGTGCAACTACTACTGAAAATGAAGATACAAAATTCCACAACTATTGTGTTGCCCGAAAAAAACTCCTAACTTCAGTGACATTTGTAGGAACTAGCCATTTCATGATGTTCTCCATATTTGTGGGATCTATCTTGAGCTCCCCTCCACCGATCACATGCCCCAAATACACCAAATCCTGTTGAAAAAACTCACATTTCTTGAGGTTAGCCAACAATTGGTGCTTCTTCAAAGTCTCCAACACCTACATGAGATGAGAAATGTGCTCCACCTTGGTAGAACTATAAACCAATATATCATCCAAATAGACTATAAAAAATGAATCTAGTTATGGGCGTAAATACATCATCCATCAGTCTCATAAATGTAGTATTTGTATTACATAAACCAAATGGCATGACCAACCATTTATACAAACCTTACCTTGTCTTGAAGGAAGTATTCCAATTGTCTTCTTCCTTGACACGTACCTAGTGGTATCCATATTTAAGATCCAACTTGGTGAAATATTTTGCATGTTGTAACTGATCTAATAGATCATTGATCTTGGGTAGAGGGTATCAACTTTTTAGTGTAATCTTGTTCAATGTTATGTAGTCAATATAGATTTTCCAAGTCCCATTCTTCTTTGGTACAATTATGATCGGTGACCCACAAGATGAGGTGCTTGGTCGAATCACCCCCTACTCCAATAGTTGTTGCAACTTCTTCTTCACTTCATTTTCTTCCAGAATGGATTGTTTAAATAGCCCAATATTTGCCAATGGGGAGTCTGGAAATGATTGTATTTCATGTTTCACTTCCATTTTGGGTGGTAGCCCTTTAGGATCCTGGAACATTCCTCTGTATGGATGTAGAAAATCCTCCAAATGATGTTTCTTCTATTTAAACATAGTTACCAACTTAATGAGAAATGTGACCTCAAAACAAAAACTCTGGCCC